>JAIPRN010001565.1:0-43191 GCA_025469175.1 Geopemphigus sp. TES_GeoC_2020
ATATGTTATTAACTTAGTTCAAATATTATGGACGCGTTTGAACGTTAAATGTCCAACATATTAGTTAATCTTTTAGAACCGTTTTAACGATTATTTGCGAATGCCCATCATCCAACAGGCACCGGCTAGCTACTCATACAAGTACGGGGTACACGACCCGGCCACGGGCGACATCAAACACCAGTCGGAGGAACGGACCGGTGACGTGGTCCGGGGCCAATACAGCCTAGTTGAACCCGACGGCACTGTCCGTACGGTCGACTACACGGCCGACCCGGTAAACGGTTTCAATGCGGTGGTCAGCAAGTCTGGAAAAGCCGCGCACGTTCCTAAAATACCGCGTAACACCGTAGTCGTTCGTACTATACCCGTCGTAGTAGCCAGGAGTCATCCGCATTCGGCCAGAGGACCGATAAGTGAGTGAACAAATTCTACGTAGTTTAAAACATTTTCGGTCGCGCAGAAGATTATGCTACGCGCGTATATAGCAACTCTTTTTTTTACGGTAGAATCATATTTGGTTATTATTAATATAATACGAATCTAACAACGATTACGTGTATATACGCGTAGTACATGTTTGTGCTTACAATAACAACCACAATTGGAGCATAATTGACAGCTACTTTTCTGTTTTTTTATTAACACGTAGATGAAGTCGTGGATGGTTGTGTCATCATATTATCTAACTTTTGTTGTTATTGTTTCTTCAACGTTGAGAATTCCCCCGCACTTTATAACCGCTCTATAGAAATATTTGATCTTAAGTAACATATTTTTACGTGACAAAATGTCAAAAAATACCGTTTAGTTTTCCAATAACAATTCGTACTTAGCACTTACCACCTACTTACGGAACACGTAATTGAAACACGCACGATGCAATACTTTCATACTCGTTTTGTACGAATAAAATGCATTTTCGAATAATTTCGTTCGATTATTTCGATAATAATTATTTTTTTTTTAGTTGGTCTCCAGTTTTGAAAAATAAAATCGCGATTGTTAGCAAGTATTTCGTTTAAATTGATTTTTAAATTTGTACATATTTGATATTGGACAATACACAAACTTCCGATGATTTCATTTAAATCAATTTTAAAGAAATCTACATATGACGATAATTATAAAATTATAAAAATTATCGTTTAAATAAAATTATTTAAAATTTTTATGATACCTATAATATTTGTAATAGTATTACTGTATCCTAAATTCTAAAACGATAGTTAAATCGAATCTATGAACATTTAGTAAAGATTAAACTAAAAATTAAATAGAATATATAACCGTAAATCTAAAACGTTAATAATCGCAAAAACATATTAAAAAACAATAATTTCGAACTTGAATATTTTGATACATAATTCGAATTTTGTATTAAGAGAATTATTATCTAGCAATTAGAAAAAATATAGCCCTAGCTATTAGTATTGGTATTATTCGAACATTTTTTTTTTTTAACTAACAGTTTAAAGAAAATTGTTTAAATAAATATTGATTTTATTGTTTTATATTTTTTTATTACGAATATCCAATCTATCCTCATTAAAAACGAATAATATAACCATATTATGTACAATACAGTATTTCAATAACTCAAAACACCATACTCAAATTTGAAATTAAATTAAAGCTTAAATGTTACATTGGACAAAATCGATGATAGAAAAGACGCAAAAGCATTTAAAAAATCGGGAAAATCAAAGAAAATATCGCGTTCTGGGAACCTGGCCACACACACTGCCGAACGGATAAGACGTTTTCGTATTTGGATTGCTTACGCTTTAAGAACTTTTTTTACAAATGGTTGGATATATTCTATAGTTACATTAACAACGTTGTCGTTGAAACATTCAATTGATTGCGATTATATCGATGGTGCATGCAAGTGTTTACACTGTTATACTCTTCTTCAACGGGACGTTGTTACAAAGCTAAACGTATTTTTAATAATATTAACGATAGTTTTCGAGCGTGACCAAGTTAGTTTTTTTTTAGGTTAAGAAAAGCTATATTACGTAATACAAGAGGACTAACGAATATTATTACGTTTAATCGATAATAGATGCCTAATTTTTATTTAAATGTCTTCGATAGACACTTAACGTATTACGCGCGTTTAAATAATAAAAATATAGCTGGCCCATCAAAAATGATTTATTAAATTTATTTTCAAGGCCGAAGAAGTATTCACCCATAAACCTACAGAGAATTAAGGCACATTAATATCTACCTCCTACAAAGATACAATATATTTTTAATATCATTTTACCCGCACAGACACACATAATAATAATAATATAAAAATCGCGTTAAATGAAACAAAAATCAATTCATCGTAAAATAATGATCAGCAAAAAATAATACAATTACAAAACTTACGTCTTACTAAAAACCTATAATTCGATAAATAAATAAATAAACAAAATAATTAATTCAAAATAATAATATTCCATAACATTCGTTATAAAATTAAACAAAATATGCCGTTATTAATTAATCGGAGCGCACAAGTTAATATATTTGCATATCAATTACTCTAAATGTGATAACGTGCTAAGTAATATATAAATTCGTCTCTGTCGAACAAATTTGAAATTTTATCTGGACATTTCAATATATTTCGATGTTTTGAAGTATGTTTTACATTTTTACTGTTTACAGTCCGTATTTTATGTATTTAGGCATATATTCTGATGTATGTTTTACACGTTTACGATTTATAGCGATAATATTTTTTAAAAATGCACAGACAAAATATTAATGAAATAAAACTTAATAGAGTTGTGTTTTTCATATTTCCAAGAAACCATAATTGTAAAAAAGATAATGAATAATAATAATTTTCTGAATATTAAAATCATAATGTAGAATACGTTAAAATATGTTATTGTGGTTGTTGTCACACTGAAATATAGGTACATTTATTTTTTGGGGATACCAAAATTCAATAAACCATCCCAATATTGCTAACGTTTCACTATCCGATTCCCTGATTTCGGTTTTTACGCTCTTGTAATTTTGATATAGGTAATAATGTACATACATATTTTTATTTTAATTACTTACACAATACATTGATTAAATCTACACACTTCTATTTTTTTAGTTTTCAAATAAACGATAAAGATAAAACAGGTACAGAAATAATAACAATAACCAAGATGTTAATAATATTTGAAATCACAATTTTTTATTCTAACTAATAGGAAAGTTAGATTTTGTAAATACCTAATTGCTTATTAAAAATATTTGGAAATAAGAAAATCATTAATTCAAAATTAATCCATAATTATATAGATTATATAATTAATCCATTGTTTATCTTTTTATTTTAATACATATTTATGCGTATATTTCGGTAGTTTTTGGGATACGAATGCATGTATATACGATATATGACCTTTTGTTACTATTTACTAACAGCTTCCCCAAATATTTCAATCCTAAAAGCCACAGTCATTTTTTATATTTAAACGTAACACTGGACAACACTTAATTTATTTCAATTAAAATAACGATTAATATATGATTTTTCAATTTCGAATTATCCTTATTTTTAACGAACGAAGTTTGACGGGTCAATATGGACTTTTTAAACAACTTCGAGCTATTCAACGTTTAAAAATTATAACGAAAAACGTACAAACGACAGTGAAAATAATTCTCTTTTAGTGTATACGACTTTATATCGTCCATTTCATCGTAAACCAAAACACACTGTAATTATCGCGACATAACAATAATCAATTTATTAACATTTGTCATAATGTAATATGTACTTTTTAAACTCAAAAAAAAATTATAACGTAATTCTAAAATGTACACCGACGTACAAATATTACAAACGTTGGCAATATATTGACAATTTGACGCCAGCGTTAAAATCACAACAGATCTGTAAATCCATGGCTTAGTACGATTTTCACTATTTTATTATATAACCTGTAATAAAACATACCAGAAAATTTGAAGAATAACCGAATATAACATAATTTGTTGTTTATACAACTATATATGTATATACTAATATGGGGACTATGCGGATACTCAGTCATATACAAACGTTGATAAAAAGGTAATTTGGATATCCATAATCCGAATATAAAGGGATATTCGTATGATTAAAATATCAGTGATTGTAATGATTCCATTACAATTTTAATGATTAAGGGGGAGCTGTTATGATTCCGAAGACTTGACGAAAAGTTTATTTTTTAATAATACCTCACATGTTTTATACATTGCTGAATATATCTCTATTTTTTCGAAATAATTCCATATTTTACTTATATTTTTACAGGACATTTTTAATCAAAATATGTACAATTATTTTTAATTCCATATACTGCAGAATTAAAACAAAAACAATTAAATTTATAATTCTTTTTTTGTATTAAACAATAGGCACAACGACGAAATACGGAAAAACCTCAAAATAATGGAAACATTAATTAATAGTCGTTAAATTCGTGAAAATGACTGGACTTTAAATATCGATATACTGATGTTACGATAATTTACAACTATTAGTGTCATTCGTTGCCACACAGCAATACATAAAACCAAAATACTTATAAAATTTATTTCACGAGTCACGACAAAAATGATAATTTTAAAACAATTGGGAGAGTATAGCAATACGAATACCAAAAATTACGAATATCCGAATATCTAAATATATTGGGATTTTATTATTTGAATTATCCGGATATTGGATTCCGGTTACTCAAATATTTAAATCTAAATATATGACTCGAGGCCGTTATTATAAATTATATCTAAACTATTTCCATTTTTAATTTCTCTTTTCAATATGAAAATAAAATAAATTACACCTCGATAATTATTATAATTTTGACAATTTTCTTTGTTTCCTTTTATTTTTTGTTTTTACATTGTTTTATTCACTTGTTTCTTCCGTTCCTTATTTACTTTTATGTTTTTTTCAAATTCTCTAATATAATTATATAGTTACTACTAACCAAAAAAAAAACAAAAATTAATAACCGAAAACGTTTTTTTGTAAGTGCAAAAAATATTATAACATTCTAATTTGTTATAAATCATAGAATAAACCTATTACTGTACCATAACAATTCGTAAATTATTCGAAGATACAACAATTAAATAAAACATAGTGACAGATAATATTACACCAATTATTGTTTTAGAAAATTCTACCTACTTTTAATAAAAAATGTTACTTAAGTAATGCACCGACTTTTTTATCGCAAACAATTGAAAGTGTCGAATTCAGCACTAA
The DNA here is from genome assembly GCA_025469175.1 of Geopemphigus sp. TES_GeoC_2020. Taxonomy (NCBI): domain Eukaryota; kingdom Metazoa; phylum Arthropoda; class Insecta; order Hemiptera; family Aphididae; genus Geopemphigus; species Geopemphigus sp. TES_GeoC_2020. Next base: position 5,270 of record JAIPRN010001565.1, read on the forward strand.
ATTAAAAATGTATAGGAATATACACACGAAAATATGAACATATCGTTGTATCAGACCTTTAAATTGTGTTATTGTCGCGAGAGTATCGTTAAATGTCTTTATAATTTACTGTACGTAAAGTAGATAAGCCAGTATCGACTTTTCATAACATTTTATATTTCTAAAACGACAACTTTTATTCAGTTTGACTAAGACGAAATAAAAATATTCGGGGAAAACATAATAAAGAATATTCATAGTTTTACTGTTATTTTATGTTTTAAACATTTAGTTTCAGTCTTTATTTTTTCAACAACTTTAGGCCACATAAAAAAGTTTCAATTACTAAAATAATACATTTTCGAAATAAGCGTATTCTAATTTATTAGACACACCCGAATGATTATTTTTATATTGCCTTGCATGTATACTATTTTAACTCATTATATAATGCCTACTACACAAGGAACCATAGTACTTTTTTATTCTACGAGTCTCGTGAGATATAGATTAAGCCTATAATTAAAAACGAAAAGTTTGAGTTACAAGAAATACATACTATTAACTCCCCTTTTTATAAGAGACATTATTTTTATTTTATGTTTATGAAAAAACGAAGATAAGTATTTATGCTATCGATTTATTAGATAATCATTTTTATAATAATGTAAGTTTAACTTGTTATTTTTATGTTTTTTTTTATCGAAAATGTGCACTAATTATATATTCCTTCAGCTGTATATTGGAATGTGTACCTAAATGACACTTAATGAGATTTCTTCTTAAATTAGGAGGTAATTTTAATTACAGAGAAAATTAAACTAACAACAAATACGTTTGAGTACGAAGAGTACGAATTTTCAACCAAATAAATGTTCGTTATAATTTAAATTATATTTCAATTATCTAACAAGTGATTACCAGCATTGACAATATGTCATAATTACCGCAAATTGAATCATTTCTACGAATAAGAACGATGTCTGTTATTAATAAATTTATTTATAAATCTTTTGACGAAAAAAATATATTATAATTTTGAACTTTTTATGTATATTTATTACGAGTTAAATATGATAATTATGCCAATGGTTAATTTGAAATAAAATCCACATACGACGTTTCATTATCAAACTTCCAAATAAAATATCTAGAAACGTTGAATATTAAAACATCAACGAAGAGTACGCGCGTATCGAGCAAATAATATTAGGCGTATAAATGTGTTACAATAATCGACGAATTTCGAAAATATTTGTTTATAACAACTTAAAATTATATAAAATTACGGTAAATTACCATTTATTGCATAAGTAATATTTATTATTGTTCCACCAACACATCACTGAGTTTTACATTAAAACGAGCGAAACGAGAACATTTCGTTCTATTTGTTTAATTAAAATGAATCGAAGAATTTTAAATTCAACATCAAAAGTTCCTGTCATTGGATAGCTCCTCTACTCATAGTCTCCAAGTCAATTTTTCTCCATGTCAACCGATTTGCTTACTTTATATTTTTTTATGTACAAATTGTAAATGTTATTTTAAATAATAATAATAAAAAGAAAAATTTTTTAAATGCCCTTCGTTATACTCATACGTATACACTATTCACGCGCAAATATACAACCGAGTAGAATAGAATGTATTTTCTCATGAACACGGGGGAATAATGTTTTATAATGTTATGTGAAATATACCATGATTCATTCACACGATTGTCAATTATTTGTACATTACATCGACAAATAAAATCGATTTCTAGTTCTGCAAAATATTTTTGAATTTCATTACAAACGAATAAAACTAAAGTAGCAGTGGTACCATCAATTAGTTGTTTTATAATTCGAAGGAGGCATTTTTAAACTTACGTTTTTATAAAAAAAAAACTCTATAATTGTTAAATATTGAAAGGTTATTTTGTACAACTCTAAATTCTGTACGAATTGAAAAAAATTATAAACATTTACTCGTTACCAAAAAGAGATACGTATTTTATTCAGAAGAAAAATTCCTACGTACGTAGGTATAAATATATATTTAATTGTTTATATTTCAATACGCGTTGTTCTATTTAATTAATTTTAATTGTTATAAGTCCATATATGATGTTTACTAATAACTATGGAATAGTTATTTTAAATAATAGTTGTTTGTTCGTAAATATATTCAGATCGAATGAAGCCGTGAAACTACGTTACATTAAATACAGCGATTACAAAATGAAATGATACAGAAATCGTTAAATTTCAATTTAACTGCCGACAAAGCGTTGAAGTATAAATAATTGCCTATACTAAACGCCGCCGTATTTTTTCATACCTAGTATTAAAGCTATTCAAAATCACGATAAAGCACATTAAAGAAATTTCACATCAGAACCCTTTAACGTTTCGGACAAAACAAAACGAAAATTCGTCATGCGGTCATTCACGACATAATAATGTTTTAGTTGAATATTGTTTTTCATTTCCGTATTTAGGTCAAAAAAGAATACAAATATTATCCAAGTCTCGTTTTGTATTTCTTTTTTGACTTCTAAAATATACTTTAATAATACCGTAACTATAAAATTATAATGTCTATTAATTATTATTATATATATTATTAATTAATAAATAATGAATTCTTTTGAATTAAATAATATTAATAAATATTAAATAATATTTATTAATATTATTTAATTCAAAAGAATTCATTTAGAACAATTTATCATCAGGACATTAGTTATTATTTTTGTATAACGTTACATTTAAACTTTGAATGTCAAACATTATGAAACATTAAATGTATAAAAATAAATAAGATATATAATTAATCCCTAGATCTTTGCACGATAATTATTTTCAAAAACTATCGTTGTATATTATCATTATACGTTTATGCGTGTATGCGTAAGTATATTCAACATAATACAACGACTAAGATTATAAAATATTTGTGACAATCAACATATATTTTTAAACTTTCACCAAAATTAAATTATATTCCTTAAAAAATAACGAGTAACTAGTATGTGTTTGTTTTTATTATTCGATGCTCAGATTATATCGTTAATAATCAATGAAATAAACAAAATTGAAATACCTTTATAAATTGCATTTTTTTTTTTTTTTTACTAGCTTTCCCAAAAAATGATCCAGAAGATTTTCCAAACGCCGTGCCAATGTATCAAGAGTATTACGACGTAAATGCCATAAATCCTTACGAAGTCGACCATCATCATTCACAACAATCAAATTATTACGAGTATTTGAATTACTGAACGCGAATATTCCATTAAGATAAGCTTTTTGTACTTACGTCAATATATTTTTGACTTTTTACTAGAAAAATAATTTATGACATTATTGTGAAGAAAAATATTTCACAGCCATCATTTTAAATTTAAATATCATTACATTAATAAAACTAAAATATAACTTTATGTTATTTTTCGATTATTATTCCTTTTTTCAACTATTTATATATCTATATAACTATCTATTATATAATCTATGCATAGAAATAAGAAAAGAATAAATAATTTGAAAATAGTACACCGTTGCTTTGTAAAACTTAATAGTTTTAATATATTCATAATTATACAAAATTATTTATTTATGTAAAGTTTTAATACTGATTTTGTCTATCTTTGAACATATATAAACATGGCCATTATCAAAACTATCCAACAGATTTATATTACAAATAAGTTTACAATTAAAGTCAATGTGAAATGTCTGGAAAACGTTAACCTTTATAGAATATACACGAGTATCACCGAAAATAATATTTTTAATAAACCTCAGTTTAAACGCCTAAAAATATATACAGTAAAGTATCAGTAATCTATTGATATTAAGTTAATTAATTTATCATAGTTAATTGGCCTGGCCTATAAACGTTCTGGGACTTTAAAATGAAAAACAATCGTACCAACGAATTTGAATATATCTTATTTGAAACGAGTTTTTAAAAATATGTTGGTATTATAAAGGTAATAGTACCAATTGTACTTAAAATTAATCGACATTTCATTTCCAAAATAAAAAATATTTATTATAGAACTTATTAATGTAACAATTAAGTATTTTCATCAGCTCAACACGAGCACAATACCCTTTGGAAATGAAAATATATCTAAAATGATGTTAATATTGTAAGTTAAAAGAATTTTATCGAAATTTGGATTATAAAGGATCACATAATTAAATTTTGTGTGAAACACTTTATTTATTTTAACAACGGTAGTACCGTTAGTCGTTAATATAAAACTTAATTATTTATCGTTAAATAATCGACCTCGTTTATGAATAGTTAATAAATTAGTTCGACGAGCTCTATTGATTTTTGTTATATAATATATTCATTTTTACTTAACGAAAACCATTTACAAACTTAAGATTGATAAAAATAAATGACGTAAGAAAATCCTTACGCGTGTCTATTTATTTTTATTTATAATAATATAAACTATAATTTAAATTTTACGGCTGTCTTAATTTCCAAAAATATCAATGCTTGTCTCTTTTGATAAAATCCTATATACACCATGAATTAGTTGAGGTGAGAAATGTGCTTGAAAAAATTTCCCTTGGAAGTTAAAGTTATCATGAAAATTACCCAATGTAGAGAAATAATCAAAATTTATTGATAATTTATTGCTAGTCCTATCTGGAAGATTATTAATACAGATTAAATATGACATAAACCTAACCGAAATTAAAATAAGAAAATATAATTGAAAATCTACAAACGAAGAAGAAATTGAAAAAAGCAATGTTAAATTATTTATTCCATTTTAGCCTTGCTTCTCATTATTGTTTTTATATTGAATTGTATTTTACGAATTTAAAATAATTAAAACGTTTAGAAACAGATATCAGAAATTTAATGCTAAAGGATCGTTTGAAATAATTAATATAAAATTAAAATACTTCCTTATATATTAGATTTTTCAATTAAATTATTTTAAAAATATATTTCTTTATGTCTTCTAAAATTTCCGACGAATATTAAAAAGCTCTATTGAATGTATATTATTTTAACTATTAGAATAGTTGTTAATGTCATTATATTCCATATCAATGTTACTATTATTTATGTAATAGTTGTTAATTATTTTAATAACTTTTATATATTATAATTTGAAAATTGTAGTCGATATTGGTGCGTTACAATGTACTAAATATATTATATAGACTTCTGGACCTCTCGTGACTTCTCAATAGGGCGGATTCATAGCGAGAAATCAAAAATATATAGCTTTTTTTAAATTGTCTTATTTTATTTCTAAAACTAAATACTAATTCAAACATACTAAATTCTAGAATATTTACAATAATTAATATTAAAACTTGTTATAACATATTCGTCATAAATAGAAATTATCGTTCTAATATAATGTAACATTTGCATTCTTGGTTAATTTTTAGATATAGAATATTCTAATTATGATTTATTCAAATAAAATTATTATATCTTCATTTCAATAAAGCTACTATAAAACTCAATAATAGCGAATCAAATGGCTCTCATAATAAACAACGATATTATTTAACAATTATCTGTTACAAACCAAATATAAAACTTACTTTGAATAAGTGTATGAATTATTTAAATTTTTGTCCTTAGATACTAACTAATTGTTAAAATATTAATTTCATCAATCTTATACAGTATTAATAACAAAAAACAATCAGGATATACATAAAATAATATTATAATTTTAAACATATTATTTTCTCCTGAGACTAATCTAATTTTCTTAATAATAATAATAAATTAATTATATTTACCCGAATTATAGGATAACTATTAAAGCGTAATAATTGCTGTTCGACCCAATAAATTATAGAGTTTGCGATTATTATTTATTAATAACTACAGTAAAATTACTGTAATCATTACAATAAAATTTGTTTATTGCAAAGCATCATACAACTTAACCGAAACAAACCGAAGAAAGCCTTTCAAACTTTATCAGCAAGGAAGATTATAGTTACCGATTTTTTTTTTTTTTTTTTAGAGAGAGGGAAGCTACGAAAATTTAGCTTGCATATATGGAATGACCTCTTCTGAAGTTTATCGTGAAACTATGAATAAAAAACTGAGAATAACCATCCAGAAAAACGCCGTGGTCTGCTGGCATCTGATGTGTAAACGAAATGTTTGTGTTGACCTTTTAAACCAATTCAAACGGGTCAGTTTTGGTCATTCGCCCTAAAGCTTGAACTTAACTCCTTTTAATTTCCGTCATCTTCGTTTGTAGACCAATACTTCGATGACACTGAGGGTTGACAAATTGCTGTAAGAGCGAAATTCCCAGGCGGCCGAGTTTTACGCAGGAAGGAATGGCAAATTGGTGAAACTTTCTAACAAGTACTTGAATTTAAAAAACGACTGTGCAGAAAAATGTGTTGGAAAGTTGTAGTTCCAAAATGTACATAATGAAATATTTGTATTTACGAGGAATTTTTGTTATTTATAACAAAACGGTGGTTAGTTTCCGCCGGACCGCCCTTGTATAACTCTATAAATATAGCCGGTCGGTCCTTTCAATTCGTTTTCGTGGTTACTATAATATCGTTAGTATTATTGATTATAATATAATGTATACGATTTTTTTTCACTAACACACATACACGACTACTTTTTTTCATATTCTCCCGTGTGTCGCTACGTCGCCTTTTTCGTATTTTCGCCAAGGATGGTTAAAGAAATACATACGATTTATTCGTTTCACACACTTATATGACACATACATATACAAATACACACACAAATGTTTCAAAATTGACGTAAAATAATAACAGGATTTTTATCCGACCGTTGCTATAAATTACATATCCGTGAAATTACTGTGGTAATGATTCAACGTAATCATTTTCTCTCTAATATTTCACGATGTATTTGCTAACTGTCTTTTCGGTCTAATTCGGTAAAATAAAGTATGTTTCAGAATGGAATAATTTCTAAAAAAAACAGTAACGATTCCCGGATTCTGTGCATACTGGGATCATTTTACCGGATACTAATACAATTATAAGACGATTCCAAGTTTCACTGCGACAATTATTATCGTTATTCGTAGTTCTCGAAATTCAAATTTTAAGTACCTACAAAAATTATGATAATTCACGATTTTATTGTTTTTATTTTTAATACTGTTAAAATATTATGTCTGAGTTTTTAATAGAATTTCAAAATATAAAAATCGCATACATCTAAAACGAATTTTCTGAGAATTTTACCGTATTTTTTTGCAATATTTTGCAAATTATTTCTAATTTTTACGTGCCTCTAAGGAAACTATTAAAAAAAAAACAAAAAAGTGTTAAATAAAGTACTAAATTGGTAACAAGTGTTTACTTGAAAATAATTGCATGGAATGCTTGATAGAACAATACTTCTACATGAACATTTTCACAAAGAAAAAAAATAAATAATCGAATAGACTCATTTGTAAAACCGATAAATTCTTTGCTTAAAATCTAAAAGTAGATCCTAGTAATACACACGAGAATGTATAAACTTATAATTAATATTGTATTTCATGCGTCATAATTCGGTATTTTTATCAGTTTAAAATTCTCTTTCGAACAACGTTTATTGTTTTGGTCAATCATTAATCACTGGTGGAAAATGATCACATGTCCGAATGACAACTGCAACAACACAGTTGATTGTTCGACCTTTGTCGTTCTTTTCCACCCATACTCTGGACCGAATAATTTAGAATTTTAATAGTTTTATTTTCTTCGTCTACACACGACGACTGGATAACTGGATCTGGCTTCGGCACACATGGACAAAGGGCATTAAATTTATTCTCTGTCAGCATTTTAAGCTTAGATTCCAAATCTGACGTATAATTTACGCACTGTGCGCTATTTAAATGTTCATGATCATTATATTTATGCGGCTTCATGTCACGACGATGTTGTGAACCTTTGTGGACAGTTTTATTACTTGTTCTTCGAGCACAGTCCTCCAACACAGTCTGCTTATTTTTATTGCACGTGTCATAGTCGTCGTTAACTGTTGCACATTTATTAGACTCGATGTTCATAGAATATGAAGTGACTTCGGATTTTTTCGGTGTGCTGCATTTCACGTTATTTTTCGTCGATTGTATCCATTCAGGAATGGGTTGAGACTGAAGAAATTCACATATTATGCTTCTATAACTATTTGATTTTGAAATTTGTTCGACGTTTTTATCGAAATTATTTGATTTCTTTTTTTTCATACAAATCGGCAAATGGCAATTTTTTCTTTCGACGTTTGATTCGTTCTGTAGATTGTTCATTTTGGTCGAATTCGTGCTTTTTGCAATCCATTCCGGAATGGGCTGCGACTTCAGAAAATCGCAAATACTCATATCTCCACCGTTTTTATTTGTTGTAGAATTACACGTCTTTTCTACTTGGGTCACAATTTTCTTAGATTCGGTTTGTTTGCAACAACATCGAATTGAATTGTAAGTGTCATTGTTCTTAATGTCCATAATTTAAGTATTAATAACAAATTTTTGAGCTTTTATTTTATAAAAACAATTTAATTCGGGTTTTTGTACTGTATTTTATAATTTGTATACTTGTATCTCCGTTGTTGTTATAGTAATATTGATGATGAAATTTAACAGTAGTCGAATATTAAAAATACTATAAATTTTAAATTTTTCAATTGTTGTGAAGAAAACAAAAAGAATTTTCTCTAAAGATAGGAAATATATATATAATCACAATAGATTATATGATATACTTTATAAAACACTATACAGCATAATACTTAAAATTTTTTATTTTAAAATAAAATTATAGTTCATTAAATCTTATACGTATGAACATTTGTCAATTTTAATAAATTTAGAAATTTTTTAATCGTTATTTAATTTAATTATTTATTTTTTATTATAATAAAACTACTTGTTTCTGAAATTATTAATCGTATGATTTCTAATTCATTCATATATTAAGCTTAAATATATATTATTTTTTATATCATATACATTTATATATTTTAGATTAAAACAAGAATATACAACTTTGCATAAGTATTTTATTATATAAAACTAGTAAATTTATTTTATGAAAATGGAGTACAGTATCGAAAAACGGGTGATAAAAATGAACCCTATGATATGAAATATTTAAGTATTTAATTACGATTAATAAGAAAAATAAATCCATTTCATCTTCATATTTGTGGAGAGATTTTAAGTAATAATATTAATTTATAATTGAATAATACAATATATTTCTAATTACTATTCCGTAATACCATATCGAAATTATATATTCATACTTTCTATATTATTACAGAAAAAATATATTTTAATTCAAAAATATAGATTGTCTTGGCCAGAAATTTGAGTGTTACGATATTTTTAACATATTCTTTTTATGTTAATTGTAAAAAAATCAGATAATTATTCACAAATAAAATTGATTTACAAGCAACTTATAAATTACATATATATATAAAATACTTTTAAAACAAAATTAACGTATTCATTATCACAATTATCAACAGGTCTTTTTTATTTTGATGGATATGACCATTGAAATAATAAGTTTATATATTACTTCAGTTATTTGAACTTAATAATTTTTTCTGTATATTATTTTAATAAATGTAAAAGTATTATTAAAAACTTTTTTAATTAGAAAAATATATACAAATAATCAATTTTGACTTATTAGGTATATAATTATAAAAAGAATACCTAAAACGCACTATATAGTTCATTTTCAAAGTTATTTTTCTTTTTACATTATTATCTTTGGTTAATAATAGTTTATATCAATTTAAGGACTCTGTATAACTAGGTAACTCTCCATTTTCCAAAACTTTTCAGAAAACTCGAACAAATTAATTATAATGAAAGAATCACAAAAGCTATATAGAACCAGACAACTTCATTCTCATAATTTAAAGGTACCTAATATTATAACAATCATATAATAAATATTTGTTAACTGTGTATTACACCGAAATGTCAGTTAATTTTGAAACAAGATTTTCAATTATCTAGTTGTTATAGCAAGTCTTATTTTATTTATGTACAAAGAACAAAACTACAATAGTTACAATATTACAAATCAAGTTATTTACTAACTAATTAAATATACATTTTATTTAATTACAAATCGTTATATTATAATGTAAAACTAATTGGCTTATTAAATGTTTGAATTCGATGTAGGTATTTGTTTTATTTTTTTCCTGTCAGCAACATTTGAAAAGTACTTTATAAATATTTAAATATATTATTGGTAATTACTTATGAAATTATAAATAATTTATTGCTTATGTTGATCCAATAATATTATATATTATTATTATATAGATTCGTCCTAATATTTCCATTATAATAATAAACGTAAATATTTACGTGTTCTTTGTTTTATTTATACAAATCTGTCTGTATATCATCATAACTATATTAATAAATATTTACGTAATAATATCGATAAATATAGAATTAATAATATTAAAAATATTAAACCACATTGTTAATGTGTTATGCGCTATCAAGTTACTTTTTAAATTGAATGCGATTTTTTTTATATATAAGTTATGTTTTGATCTTCAACCAAATTATTCTAATAAATAACAGTGTTCCATAGTCACAATCTGAACTAAATAAATTATATATAAATATATTAAAATATATAATTTGTTAGTGTCATATTTTTAAAAATTCGCCTTTCACCCACTTTAATTAAATATATTAAGAAAATAATTTTAATACATTCTAGTAGACAAAAATTAAGAATTTAAAAAATAACGTAACACAAAATTATATCAAAGACGATTTTAAAATTGTTTTACCTAATAAAAATACTTATCTCAAACTCTTAATATAAGATATACGATCACTGTTTTCTATTATTTCACAATTTATATAAATTATATTTCGTTAATATATCCATTACAATAAGTAATTAATAGTTACAAATTAATGGAGCTTGTCTAAATAATTTAAACATTTCCTTTCCGGTAAAAACTTTAGCGAACAATGGCTATCAAATTATGGATATAAATTTAATATATTTGTATACAATTTTGTGATGTACATATGAAATAAATCTTAGTATTTAATATGTTTTCCCTGCAAGTGTCAAATATAAAAATGATGAATGAAAATCCTTTAGCACATATAATTATTCGATCTATAATAATATCTAAACAAAAGGTAATTCGCTTAACAGTATGTATGTAATTAAAAAAAAGTTGATTATGTTCAATTATAAAATATATAATAAAAGCGAACTCGTTTAAAAATTCATTTATGAATAAAAAGTTAACAGTGTCATTTGAAGTTCGCACGAAATTTCAATTTATATTTACGATTAAATATACCCCGACCGATTTGAATGTTGCACGTTTTAAACGTATGTAATCTTGTAAATTCAGTTCACTGTAATTTCGGTTGTCCCACAAAATGAATGCAAATAGTTTGGATGAAATATAACGGGAAGAAAACGAATCAATATGAATAAAGATTGTCTATATTCCGCATAAAAATGCATATACGCACACGAAATGTTTATTATTTATACCTACCACGAGTGTCGGGATTAAAGTTTTGTGACGATGAAAAATTCTATTATACCAATGGCCTTCCTTGAAGCATATACGTAAATTTAACGGTTATCGTGTACACGAATACAGAATGAACATTGAAAAGCACATTATAAATAAATACTGACAGGTAAATTATCAGCCGGCAGATATTTTTAGTGAAATAACATTACGATTACATAAATGTTCGAATAAATTTAAAATTCTCTTTAACGCGTTTAATTTTTTCTGAATTCATAATAAAATATTCGAGCTTGTGGTTTATTTATGTTAAATTCTACTTAGTTTAATATCTTATAACCCAAACATATAAACACACACACACATATATTTATATATATATATATATATTATTCGGTAGAATAATTTCGAAATATCAGCCCAAGTGCGAAAGTTCTTCCCTTATTAGAAATTGTTTGCGAATACGTTATTGAAAACAAATACCAATGCGTGTTTTATTAAATACCAATTTAAACATAATGCTCTAATATAATTATATTTGTTTGTTAACTATTTATAATAAAAATATAATAATCACCAAGTATTCAATGTCTATTAATGTTTGAAATTTTTTTCGGATACTCGTGTTCTTAATGTACAAATTATCGATATACGCCTATAAAATAATAATTTAAAAGTTTTTAATAATTTCAACAGACGTAGAATTTGAAATTTTCTTCTAAATTGATTATTTGCCAAATTGGATATAATAACTGACGTACGAATTTCGTTAGCTACTTCCTAATAGCAGTGAAGCTAAATTGGATAAACGAGTTTAGGACATGGAACTTAAGTGATCGCTTTTGACGATTTTTAATTTCGTTCAGATCCGATAACGAAAATACTACGGTGTAAGCAAAACTCTACATTTTTGTCAACTATAAACCTTCATCGATCGCACAAGCTATACAATTTGTGATAGAAATACCCTTTTTACGAAAAAATGTTCTACTACTTTAAATATGGCTATTATTTTGTTACGCCTAAAACTTACATCAATGATTTCTGGCAGATTTATATTTATTGATTAAACTATTATTTGTTAGAATATAAGCGTATTTACTCTGATTATTCGTGCTTCAACTTTAATTATAGGTTATAGGTTCTTTTTTCCATTAGTGGAGTCCGCTTGTTTTTTAGGACTATATTGAGTAAAAATGTCCTCAGTAAATAATGAAATAATTTATAATTATTTTTATATTTATGAAAATATTGTAAAACGAAAAACAAAAAATGTTATACATCATGAAATATTGTTAAACATCTGTGTAATAAATTTTATCCTTAAAATATTTTGTAAGCAGTTGGTAATAAACTTGTTCAAAAAGAATAAATACTACCATTCGTTGCCATACGTCTATTTTCTTTTTAACTTTTTATACTGTTATTATTATCATCGTATATTTTTTTAATTGTGGTGGAATATTTTTCTTTTTTGGGACAGTCTGCCTATTTGTCAATACAACAATGTACAAGTTTTTCATAAAATGGTAAGACAAAGTTTAGCTAGTTAATTATTTCAATGCCTTTGTTTATCCTAATGAGTTAACGATAAGATTAGTAAAAACAGAGACATCGTGCACTGTGGCATTACGAATTGTAAAACGTAACGAAATTCGTTTTACTAGTTTTGTCGAATAGTCCGTATCTCACAGGGACTGTCGTTTCAGGAAACAATTAAAATTAACGTCGGGAATAATTGTGTAAATCAGTTATCTATTCTATTGGGGTAACAAGATAAGATAGGAAAAGAAATAAATATGTAAGAGGAAGCATAGGAGTAAAGTCGATTGTGGATAATATGATGGAGAATAGACTTAGATGGCTTGGTCAGGTTATATGAGAAAAGAAGATTTGAAAGAAAAAAGAACGATTATGGAATTGAGAGTTAAAGGAAGAAAAGGAAGAGGAAGACCAAATAAGAGGTGGTTGAAAGTAGTTAAATGTTATATGAGGACTACTGGTGTATGCATGAATGATCGGGTCAAATGGAAGTTGAGGACCAAGATAGGCGACTCAAAATAACTGAGAAAAAGGCAAAAAAGAAGAAGTTATTTATTTTATCTGCACGAAAGAACAAACAATAATTTAAATATCGCACGATAATATAATAGAAAATAAAATGGTGATAATTTTTTTATGTTTTAATCGTATAATTCTGGCTTTAGTATTATTGGAACAAAAAATTTTGAATGTTATCCGCAAAGCCAGTTATAACACAGGCTCTATTATTGACGACAAATAGATATAAATATTATATATGTGTGCAAAAGCATACTTCTGTTCACTTCGTTTATAAATATTTGAGTTCAAAATATCGACGTTTCGTGATATGTAGATTCTAGGATTCCAATTTTTTTCGAATATTTTTGCTTATTTAAATGAAAATGCATATTAATTGAATATTTCTGGATAGTTACGTATATTTTGCACATTCTACAATATTTATTAAAATATTAAAAATTTAGCATCTAATTCGCAATACATATTCGATAAACAGATTATTTAATGTTCTATTGGTGATATAAAAGTTAGTCCGCATTTAATTAATCGATTATAAACCCAAAATTACATTATTTGACGGATTTAAAAATGTAAATAAATCGAATTTTACACTAAAAAATAGTCTATTGCTCATAAAAAAATTTGAAAAATAAGCTAGAAGAAGGATGATGAGGGATAACATTTGCTACATCTAATCTCGTAAATTACGAGCATTTACGAGTGTACTGTCAAATAATTGTAGATATTCTAAACTAACAAAAATCAACGTTATAATCAGTGGTAGGATATATAAATGTCAAAGTCGATTTTTTAAACTTTGTATGGCATATTATTAATTAATGATAATATTTTTAAATTGTTTTTTGTTTTTAATTCTAACCTTTTAAATTACTAACAAAACTATTAAATACCTTAATTTATTACTCATTTAACTAAGAAATAACTTAAATAAATATATCAATCATAAACTATAAAATAGATATACAAATAAAATTAGAATAAATTGACAACGGTAAAATTTGAAACTGTGAGTATGAAATATTATAACAACCAACATATTTCTGGCTATATAGGCTACGTAGCCAATCTTGTGCTCAACTGTTTCCTTTATGAAATACTTCTATTCTTTCTTCATAATTTGTTAGAGAGCATATTTCGAGATAGTCGTATAAGTTTTCAATTTGAACACTCGAAGTCAATTTTTATTACCTCATGCTGGTATTCGTGTCATTTAAAAATTTAATGTAAAAATATAATTCTTTGCAAACAAAATATCATAAAAAGAGCGCTTTTCTATTTTTTTCAATAAACATGTTTATATATTTATTTAGATTCTCTAATATTTTTACTATAAATTGTATACATACTGCATTAATTTGGAATAAAAAAATGTTTTGCATATTTTTTCCTTATTATATGATATTATATGAATTTGCGTGTATCGTGGATTATTTTTGCATATTAATCAAAGCCCTAGTTATGGAAAATAAAAATTAAAAACTTTAAAAGTTTTAGTAGAATCACCCACTAAAACCCCCTAAAAATTTAAAAACACCACAAAGGGTGATATCACCCTCGTTGAAAATCACTACTTTAAAAGTGACCATTTTCGTCGTCCCCCATCCATTATTGAACGAACAAATATTGCGACTATAAAATATTGTTTATGCATACAGGCTTTGTAAAAATATGTAATAATTTATAAGAATCTAACGGGCGAAATAAAAAAAGCTATCTTATATATATTAATTATAATTTATTATATAATTTTAAATTGTAAATATACATGTTAAAATCAAGAATAAAGAAATTTAACATCATGCCCCCTAGTGTATAGATTCGGAAATAACCGCACCCTCTGAACCCTGTAGGTACACCACTGATTTTATCGGTACGATAATTTTTGTTTTATTAATATTCTAATTCAATTCGGATGTCAAAAATATAACATAATATTTTATAACTTATAAAAAAATATGTGCAAACTGCCCGTCGTTAAATATTTGAAAAATTACGCACTCAATTGGCACGTAAATAACTAAATATACACACATTCCGTCCGTGGACTAAATAAAAATAAATAAACACATATAACGTTGTAAAAAAGACTTCAACGCGACTCCTATGTGCCATATTAATCATTAGACGTTTTACGGTCGTTGCAACCACACGATACCATTAATATACCCGTATTTATTTTTAACTAATGATGTTTGGGAAAATTTCTGAGGTATATTTTTCGAAAATTAAAATTTAACGAAAAACTATTGTTGAAAACTCACACGGATAGAAGGCATTATAATTTAAACTGGAAAAAATTAAAAGTAAAATATATCTAAACCGAAATTGTTCGATAATAGTTGGACGATTTAATGTAACATAAGTATATTCACATAATTATATAATATTATAACGTATACCTGAGTTGAATTGTGTACAATAACATAATTTCAATCTTTAAGGAAAAGGGAATATTATACCTATTTTATTAAAATATTACACCTACGTATTTATAACTTGCATCAAAACGTTTATCTTAGTCTTAATCTACGAGTAGAATACCTTATTATTATTCCACATTTTTTTCAACTCCTTATAGTTATTCACTTCCATCAATTAGTTCATTGCAAAAACCAATTAAAATTTCTAATAAACTGACGCATAGTATTGCGTATACTCAGTCACGTACTGTCGTGCGTCATTTATGTTATCTCGTTGCAATTTGTTAATATTAATATTTACATTTTACACAGCTATACCTACAAGTACTTCATAACAAAGTATTCGTAAAATGGCGTAAGTGCATAACAGATATTTACGACACTGTAAAATGTTTACTTTGTTTTATTGTAACAACATTTCTTAACATTTCCATGGTTTCTCGTTATTTTAAAAATATCCGCGATGTAATTTTTTGAAATCTATTGAATAGAAATAGATATGAACGAAATTTAAAAAACCCGAAAATCCAAATTTTACGTTTATAACTTATGTGTTATAGTTTCTTGAAAAATTATCGATGTTACCAAACGAAATGAAAAATACAATATAATTACAGCAGTACTTGAAAGTTTCAAACAAGTTATGAATTTGTCCATTATTATTGTTAGTGTTTTCCTGTGAGTTAAAAAAAAAAACTACTAATAATGTCATATTCCATAACTCATAAAAAAATGTTCGATTAACTTTTAAAAAAATTCGTTCTATATGATCTAGTGAGTACCGCGTATTAATATAAAATAAATAATATCTTGTTTTTTTTAACTAAAATCGACAATACACCAACTGTCCGAAAAGCTTAAGAACAGTACTTCGAATAGTGAGTCACCATCGTTTAATTTACTAAAAAACTAAATAACAAAAAAAACAATCATCCTTATCGGTAATATGACAAGACTATCTCTTGCTTTACAACAAAGCACATTACATAAAATTTTAATTTAAAATATAAAATTGTATGTATGAAAATGAGGAGGGGGGGTAGTTGGTGTCAGAACAATTCCTTGCCACGCGACGTCTTTATATCCCAAATTAAAAAAATAAAAGCAATACGAACTTAATTTTTCCGCAAAAATGAATAAAATGATACAAGGATAATCCCCCCGTTTAATGCCGTCTATTTACGAGGTCCTTTAATCAAAAAATAAAAAGAATACAAAACTATTTTTCTTCCTCGCGGAACCGACTTCGGTCAACCCCCCTCCTCTTATTACCGCGTCCAAGTGACGAAGCTCCACCCGAGCTAGAAGGCTTGGTTTTTCGCGTTCAGCGATTTTCTCCGCCATCATCACCGACTTCACGAAGAGGGCAACCACGCCACAAATAACGGTAGATTCCGGCATGCGGCCTTAATTGACCGGCACGAATCCTAGATGAATAATACCTAAATAAAATATACCTCTCACTGTAAAATTAATTGTAAAAATCGTTTCACTCAGAATATATAAGAGAAAAGTAAATAGTTTTATTTAAACACGTTCATAATAAATGCAAGTTTACATAATATTGTACAAAGTAACGCAACGCACGCGAAAATACCTTTCAGACAATTTTTTAACAAATATATATATATTTAAAATATCAAGAATAGCTCGCGGGTAGTAGGAGTACAGCTTTATTCATATAAAGTTTTTATTTCCTATTGTCCATTCTTATTATTGGTGGAAAATAACAGATATTTTAAAAAGTTAAATGTGAATACTATACGTAAGTCTTATATTACACGATAGATAATGTATTTGTTTTGTAATTTTAACTCGATTTACAAGAAGCTAAAATTGGGCAACAAATGAATTCCGACCGTTTTCTCATTTATTAGGCGACGACGGTTTAACATTACATTTTATAGATTTCCATTTTGAGTGATGAGTTCGTGATTATGCTATTATTTTTCTGATGTGTAACGCAGTTTTCATTAATAATAATATGGCTATAATTTTATAAAAGTAGACCGACAAATAGCTCTAGGGTGCGCTGTATGGTATATAAATCGTGTAAATGTGTTTCGCGCGTCAAAAATATGGAGGTTTGGTTTAATCATAATTTGTACGTTTAGAAATTAACCAACGACTCACGAAATGCCCATTAAACCGTATTTTAATTCGTTTTCTTGAAAAATTGTTTATGCCCTCTGTAAGCTCAAAAACTTACACAATTTCGAAAATATAACATACTTTAAACCATTATGATATACCAGTGCTATTACCGTCCTAAATTGTGTATAGATTAAAGAACAATATATTGAATGCACCGGAGTAATTTGATCTTAAATTAAACAACTTTCGAAAACAACAGTAAACGACAACACATATATTATAACTAAATTTAATTTCACGGTTTAATTTCTGAAATAGAAATTATAATTCACATTACTTAGGTACATACAAAGTTAGAGAAACGTTTTTAACCAATTAGTTTAAATCGAACTCGGAAATTTAATTAAATTATATTATATATTCTGATAAAGTCTATGTAATGTAAATATAATAATATAACAATAAACCACAAAAAAACGTTTTCTTTTTTATTACGGTTCAAACATCCTAAAAATATAATTATTATTTTATCAACATATCAATCTTCAAATATCAAATTACGAACGATTTATTTGTCTTTTAATGTATATTTACTAATTATTAAAAATATTAATATATTATTAATAATATTAATATATTAATTATAATATAGGTATTATTTTTTCATAATATTTATAACTTTGAGCTCTATATATATATATATATATATATATATAAATATTTAATTTACATTACTATTAATATTCACTTTTATACATAGAATATAAATGTGTTATATAGAACACGATACAGATATGATATACTGGTATTTTGTCCAATCGCCAAATACGTATGTTGATTAAAAAGTGTAAAAACTAATTATAAATTCTTTTCACTCGTTGTATAAAGGTACTTTTTATATTTTATTTCTCTACAAAAAAAAAACCAAAAAATTACTTAAATGGAAAATAAAATACTTATCTTTGAACAATAATTCTTTTATTATTTAAATAACATAATATATTTAAGGTCTTAACAATATCCAGGCTTCAACATGTGTAAAATTAATAAAAAACATTTTCCCATAAAAAGTCATAATTAATGTTTTTTTATTGAAGGGCCTAAGTTACGTCACTCCGGCACCCGGTAAATAAAACTTTCGACGAGTGGATTATAAATTATTACAAATTGCTTACAAAAACAATGGTGTTAATTTGGTTTTGAAATTTTAAATTGAAAGTGCCGAGAAGGTTACGTTAAGTTTATGTTCATAAATGTAAATGATTGGTATGTGATAATGAATAAGGTAACAAATAAATTAAATTATTTAAAGAAATGTGATTAGGTTAGTTTTGCTAGGAAATCAAGATAATTGGTGAACGAATAACATAAACAATTCGCGGCAACACAAGTATAACACTATAACATCGTTGCTGTACTCACAATAATGAAACACAGAATTCTGGCCAGAACTGCCCATTTAGACTATATGATAAAACACACAATACGCGCGTGTCTGCTAAGTCAATGAGAGTGAACGATACATTGAAAATAATAATAATGTGCCGTCCATATGTCATATGATGGCTACGAAAACTACAAATTTTGTAATATTACAAGTAACATTAACCAAATAACAATTTTGCACCCGCATGCCTGTGTGTGTGTATGTGTGTTGTTAATCAACCCAGATGTTCAACCGTCACGAAGCCGTGATAATGCGATCTTGATAATTTTAATTGGTAATCGAAATATAATTTGGTACTGACAATTACGAAGAATGCATACGAACTTTTTCCGTCCAATCTAATACCTACATTTTTTCGGAACAAATAAAGTATTTGTTATTCTTTGTTCGACGGTAAGAGTAAAATAATAATTGAGAATAAATGAAACTTTAAAAAAAAAACGGGTTTTTTTTATTTTAAACATTTTAGCCACGTAGTTGTTCAAAACCTTTATATGGATATAATGTACTTATATCTAATTATTATTGTGAAATAAGTCGACGGCTAAATAATATTTATTGAAGTTAATATATATATATTATAAACGACTTTTATCAACATCTCTTACTGTTGAATAATAAATTCTATGTATTTTCTATTGGTATTCCATATGTTTTACGTATTAATTAACCTTTAATTAAAGGTGTTTTCGAAATATTTGTGAGATGGTTAATATGTTATACACATTATTATTAATTATATTCAAATATATAGCGATTGCAAAATAAATAAGATTGGCGATTAATTATTTAGTGATTAAATTTGTTTGGAGAATTGTGGTAATTTAGTGACAACGTTTTTTCAATTATTAAATAAAAATATCTATTGGTAATTAATATGATTCGATTATATTTATATATAAATTCATATATTTTAATTTGTTATAGTGTATAAAAGTGAATTATTTAAGTCACATTGAATTATTGAATTCAACTACTCGCGAAATTTGAAGGCGATTAATTGAATTAAAAATCATTACTATCACAATTTCAATGAATTTCAAACATGTGATATTTCGATAACGATATTATATTAGTTATTTGAATAATTAAGTAGTAAGAAAAGGATTAATAATAAAATAGATATTAAACTAGAAGAAAACAACTTTAATCTCTTCAAAAACGCTTTTTTCGCTTTTCTTTGGGGTATTTTATTCCTCGAATTCTGCATCAATCAGCAAATAATATAACAACAGTCATTTGATAATATTCAAAAATCGTTTAATTTTACACATATGTTGAAAATCACTATATTCAAGTCAAACACAAATTTGTATTTATCAATTTCCACAAACAAAATTTCGTTATTTCATTTAGATAAATTGAATTGATAAGAATTTATTCCTACAAAATATTATGTTAGATTTAGTATTTAGTATCAATGAGTATTTAACAACAAAACTACTAATCAATCCTAGACATTTCTGCTTAATGTCATTAATATCCGAAACTATTTTTATATAACGTTTAAACTGTAGAAAAATGTTTGGTTTTATAAACTTGATCTAAATTAAATACGAAATAAAAAAAGATTTTATTTCAAATTTAAAATAGAATTACGTAATTTAATATTAGAAACGTTAAAATTAAATTATAAAAACAATCGATAAGATAATAAATATAATTGTATAAGAAAAAAGTAAGAATTTTATCTTGTTATTCTTTTAAAATCTAGTTGAACTTTCGGTTTTTCTGAATGTGCACATATTGGTTACTAGCTTATAACAAACCTACATTATATATTGAAAGGTCACTATAATTTATTTAATTAGAACATGATTTTACGTTAAACGGATTACTGAAATCAAAATTACCTGCAGTGATTTGAACAAAATGATTTGAAGGTAATATTACGCAGTAATCGTTAAGTAGACCATATTTATTATTTATGGAGAAAACGCTAAAAGAAACTATTATAATTTTATTTTTTGTTTAGTCATTATCGAATTAATTTGTTTGCTTTTTAAATGTTATTTCAATA
This sequence comes from Geopemphigus sp. TES_GeoC_2020, assembly GCA_025469175.1. Lineage (NCBI taxonomy): Eukaryota > Metazoa > Arthropoda > Insecta > Hemiptera > Aphididae > Geopemphigus > Geopemphigus sp. TES_GeoC_2020. The sequence continues at coordinate 26,832 of JAIPRN010001565.1, forward strand.
AATTCGATTTTACGTCGAAAATTATAATTGTTTTAACTACATTGAGTAATGTTACTATTTTCCTCTATCTAAAACAAAATATTTAAACGTCAAATGTTATCTTAAAACGTTGTACAAAAACAAAAACTATTTAGTTGTAATTTTATTGTGCAATATTAAATATATAATTTTTATTCATATATAACAGTACATAATTATATAATATTTTTATTTTCTTAACTATTTTTATTTGCAATATAAATATGTTTTTCCTCGACAAATCAATACTAACATATTTCGATGTTTTAAAAATACAGTATAGAGATACTCGTAATCACGTGATTATCTTGACAGACACGTATTTTTATCGTTATTCTACATAATATAAATTCACTATTCTTGAACAACAATTATGTTATATAATTCTCATTATCGCGCTATGAAGATGAAGTATAACAATATTTTATATTCATTTCGTAAACTAGTTTTGTGGAATTTCATTCCAGCACAGACATCTAAACCGTACGAACGATGACCCCTTCGCCAAGTTGTGTTGCTGTGTTTTTCGTCGTTTATTATTATAAACTTGATTTTTATGACTCTTTGTAATGGGTCGAAAATGTATAATAATAATAATAATAATAATAATAATAGCCAATCAAAAAATACGTAACAATAATAATACGGTAAATTGTAATTTAGAACAACATTTTTTGATCAATTGTTTCATGTTAAAAAACGAATTATGAATAAACTGGTTTTTTAAATCGCAGGAATATGTAACATGTTATAGGTATAAAAAAATAAAGTAAAAACAAATCTCCAGAAGGTTATCGACATTATATTGAGAATACACTCTAAATGGGACTTAAGAATTGCTTATTATTGTCTTACTGCTTATATAAAAAACGTGCTATAACATGAAGTAGGAGAACATTTAAAAGTGTTCGAAAACAACCAGTTTTCAATTATGCAACTGATTTCAAAGATTTTAAACGAAGGTCTAATCGTAAATTATTTATGTCGCATAATAAATTATATTTCACATTTAAGTTGAAAAAACAAAAATTAATTAAATTGAAAATCAAAAACAACGAATTTTAATTTTAGATACATTACCGGTTCGTATAGCAGATAGATTAAGAATTGGGAAGTATTCAGTTCTTACCTATTTATAACAAAGTTTGCTGTATCACTTTAATTGACATAATGTACAATGATAAATTATAAAATATTAAATAATAATATGTACCTAAAATTTAATTAAAATTTGTTTTTTCATTTCACAATATTATTACGTAACTAATAGGATAGTTAAACGACGAATAATTCAATTTTTTATTTTATTCCTAATAGAATTACTAAAAAAATCATATATTTTATGGACTTGGGTAAAAAAATTTTTGTAAGCCGATTCGAAATATTATTATAAAACGGCACAACATCTCGCCTCTACTTGTTAAGAAATGTATACTACGACAAGCATAATAAAATGTTTAAATGATATACGTAAAATGTATTAGATATAAAACATAAGTTACCTGTTTTTTTATTAATTCGTTTAATAATAAAATTATTCCTTATAATTCTACTAATGCACCGTAAAGAAACAATAATAATTTTTGAATTGTAGTATACGAACAATGGTCAGTTACCAGTAAACGTAACTATTAAAATGTAATGTAAAAAATAACAAGATTTGAATAGTTTATAGTAATAACATTATACTCTAGAAACAATGAATATAAATAAATTGTTATTCAAATAAAATACGAAACATTATTATACGATTAATAAATCAATCATATCTGTCATATCAGACATATTAACTGTTAAGAAGGACAAATAAAAAATTAAGATAGCCATTTCGAAATAACAGAAGTAGGCATAAATAAATCATTTAAACAAAAGTCATTTGAATATAAAATTAAAATATGTACTCTACACAAATGGATTTGTTTAAAATCTGTTTCAAAAAAAATATTGATGGACTTTATTAATACCATAAGTTAATTTTCATCATATTCGACTTAAAACTTATAAAATGCTATTGATACGAGATATATAAATTCATAATGATCTACAATATATAGTAATTTACAATTGTTTAAGTAAATTATTAGAAATGTATTTGCACTCATAAAGTTTACGTGGATTTTTAACAAAAAATATATGAAAAAAGAATAAAACAGGGAACAAATTTAAATATTTTATAATATTTTAAACTATATTTTATAATATTATAAATAATCTATATTACGACTATCGTATTATTTACAATAAATATGTGCAGAATATGTATGAATTTAAATCTGAACGTTGAACACTCGTCTTGAAAATTGGAAAAAATACATTATTATATTTGTTTAAATAAACGCAATAATTAATTACTTGGAAAATATCCTACAAAAAACTTATCACATTGTAGTTTATATTTTTCGAAAAAATTCGTCCAAAGAAAATATATACCGAAGTGAAATCTTATCTATATAATATGCTTTATATATATTTCTCACAATCTGAAATATATAATCGATTAAAAATTATTTAAATTAGATATTTGAATGTAACAACTTTGAAAATTTATTATTTTAATTTCAAACGAATTTTCTTTCATCTTAAGAAAAACAATTATTATACTTTGAGTGTAAAATAATATAATACTAACAAAAGACAAATTTTATTTTAAATATGGAAATGAATTTAAATAATTCACCTATATTTGTTAAGTCACATTGAACCATCATTTCAGTGATGATACGCAATAACAAGTTCAATAATAAAATAGCAAATATCAATTTAATTTTGAATTACGTACGATAATTCAATTACATTATTAAAAATAAAAAAACAGTTACAAATTTCAATATTCATTCAAATTGTAATTAAATTAAACTTAACTTAAATTTACATATATAAATAATATTTTTAATCAAAATCCAATTTTATAATACATTAAATTCAATCGTTCTATATTTCAATTTTAAGGCATAATGAATCGTCTAGATATGACAAATTAAAATAAGGTAATATTATTTCAACAATCTATTATAAATTGATAAATTTTAATATTGTAACAATTATATTTTATCAAAATGTATAAAATTGTAGGCACAATGGTAATATGTTATACTTATCTATACAAATACAAAAAGGGAAAAAATTGTAATATTAGTTTAACTATATATATAAGTCCGATGACTTCAACTATAAACTTCAGCTTTGAAACAATTTTTACCGAGTTATATAAGCTAATAATTAATAACTCCATATAACGTTATAATAAATATTGATAAAAATGTAGTTTTAATAATCTCAGCAGTTAACTGTAATAAGAATTCCTTTTTAATTTAAAAGAAAAATGTTGTCAATGAAATCGAAATACATGTTTCCGTTGTTATTAATATAAAGGAAACTTTCTTTGCTAAGTGTTACGCTTAACACGTGTAAATTCAATTTACACAAAAATAAAACGTTTAACATAAAAAGTTAGACTTTAAAACAAAAAAAACTAAATTGAATTCTCCTTATATTTTATTCTGCATTGTAAATCTAGCTTTAAAAATTTTTTACGCTAATTCCGGTAAACAAAAATAATACTATTTCTGTAGTTTGACTTTAAAACTATAGGTATTTGTTCACTAATAGTATATAATATTTTCTAAAAATGTTTCCTAATCACGATTCAGTAGGAATATTTTACAACAAGAACAAAAACATATATTTTATTAATTTTATAAATATATTTTATTAATAATACCTATTATTTTATAACGACACATATGATAAAACTTTCTAATTTAAATGGATAACTTTAATGTGTTATCTATTTGTTAAAGAGTAAAACGATTTTTTTATACCTCATAGATAACTGATTAAATTTAAAAAAGTCGAATGTTTAATTATTTTATTCGAAAACAACAATGTATATGAATTTTATTTAAATTCATTTTTGAACTAACAATTCAAGTCAACCATACACAAATACTTTGTATTTTCTATAGCTTAATTCCTTAATTGAATTGATTATATGCAAATACGCATTTGCGTATACTATAGTTAATATAATATTATATTATTATATAATTATAATATATTTACATAGAAGAATTTATATATAAAGTCTTTAAATATATTCGGTAATTTGAATTTATAAAATTTACGAATCGTTTATATCCAAAAATATAAAAAGTATATTTTACATTTTCGCATTCCGTTATAATATTATAGTTATATAATAATTATTGTGTATAACCTTTCACATTACATAAAACGAAAATATTTTATAAAAACGAATGTTTGTTCTTCTCAAGTTTAAACTTCAAATCTATTTACTTTCATATCGTACAACAAATGAAAACCTACAATAGGCAAATGGAACTTCTTAATCTAAAGCGTTTGGTATTAAAAATGTTTAACAGTATACTTTTTATTGATAAGCTACCATTTTATGGTTTCGATTTTTCAAATTCACCAGAAGATGTTTTTAGATACAGTCTTGACTTAAAACATGTTGGTCCACTAACTTCAATTTTATTCGCCGAATTAAAAGAAAATCATTTTGAAAGTTGGTATCCACTTAATGCCCATTGCGCCGATACAAAACGCAACGTATACACTTTCATTTCCTACAAAAGATTTACTTAGGCGTATTCCAGATTCTATAGTTTATTTCCTGTTCCTTTTTATTTTCATTTAATAATTACGATGATTTTTTTATCAATTTTTTAACCTATAAAAGTTTTTTTGATTTTGCCCGCTTTCGCAGTAGGTTAAGCAAAATGTATCTAAAAGTGAAATTATCCAAACATAACGATAAATTTCGAATACATATAATCGAAGTTTAGTTTTAACATATTTGATTACCTATAGAACATTACGTAATTACTTTGCCTACCTTAAATTTTTCTTAAAAATAAACTATTAAAGCGATTCGATTCGATTGCATTGAAGCGACAAGGAATTTTAAGCGATTGTACGGGATAACTTTTAAATTACCGATATTTACAAAACTAATCGTCGATACGAAATACATAGTCGCAGGATATTTAAAAATCGACCGTTTCGCCACTTTTGGACACGACAACGTGCAGACCAATTGTAAAACTTACGAATTCAAATATTCTTTACAGGCTATACATCCCGACGAATATTTTATCGTTAACATTTGCCTTACGAACATCTATACTCTATAATATATATTATAGGTAATTTAATATACTTAATCGCGCGTAAACTCGAGATGTCGGTATATTATTTCGTTCGATTTTACTACGTACCTATCACGCACGTATACATTACAGGCCATTAAAATGCATATTGTTTACGCGTGTGTAACGTACACGCACGCGTATTAACCGGTCGGTGAGCGTGATCTTTTGAAATGATTACGAAACATCGGCGTGTGAAACGGGTAGATTTCTCGTAATTTAGTCGGCAGTTCGTCTTTTATCGTATTATTTTATGAAACGAAAAATGAACGTCGCGGCCACGATGGCTTCGGAGAACACGATCGTTTTATCCTGTGAAACGGAAAACGCCAAAGCCTCCATCGGGAATACTAAACGGCGTTTAGCGAACGAACGGCGGAGTAGCGGACGTGCGTGCCGAAGAATATTTTAGAGCGGCTGCTGTTTGCCCGTGATTACAAAAGATTGCGCGGTACGTAATGCGCGCGGTTAGTACGACGAATGACCGACGGAAACGCCGCGAACTCTACGTACACTCTAGGACGTATTACGCGGCCATTGTCGTCGGAACGGTAACGATACCGTATCGCGTCGTTAATAAAACCACGCGCCCTCGTTATTGATAAACCGTCGGAATGTACGAACTGCCCGGGTATACAATTGTCCGTATCGCCGAATAACGAACGTCACGGACGCCCGGACGTACTACGGCGGTTACGTCGTCCGCGGTAATAAGTTTCGTTGTCAATCTGCCGTGCCGGCGACGAAGACGAAAACGATACGCGTTCACCGAAAAAACGGCGACGTCTCTGTCATCGTCGTCGACGTCCACACCGGGCCGAATTTCTTTCGTCGACGACACCGATACCCGACCATTGTAACGGATTGTAAAACGAGCGCGTGATCCTCCGGCTGATGGACCTAGCACACATACACACACGACACTACGACATACGTGAACGGGCACGCACGAGGCTCGTGTCGTGTATCCGTTTAAAACGCGCGTTCTACCGCGGCCACCCATTCCACTACGTACGCCCATAAATGGTAGGAAGGTTGTATCGGCCCGCCACGCGGGCGGCGACCGGTGTCCCGATCGACGGACTCGGGTCCGTCCGAGTGAACCGTATTACACGCCGCCGTTGGTCTATCATAATAAAAATAGCGCGAACGCGCGCGCTGTACACCGCCCCGGCGTAAATGTGATCATTGTAAACGAAACTGGCGCCCGGCAACGTCCACCACCGCCACCTGACCACCGAGCACGGCCGTGTGTCACACGCCGAGGCCCCCATAGCCGGCGCGATACGCCGCAGTCCGTTGGAATATCTCCACGCCGGGACAATAGCAGTTACTCGCCGGACACCGCGGACGATATCGCACGAAACACCTCGGCCTCTTCTTGTTGCTCTTGCGCCGCACAAAACACACCCGCACGCGCGTGCACACACACACACACACAAAGACGCGCGCGCGCCTCGCGCCATCCGTACACGCCTGACTATTCGCTCAAGTAAGTATGACGACCACGGAATCGCCTTTCGTTAAGTAAACATTTACACTTTGTTCGAGACGGCGTTGACCGTGTCCGTCTCTCGTACGATTTCTCGACGAATGATATTTCAAATATTATCATCATTCGGGCATGGTATGCGTACATACACGTTTATATAAATATGTACACGACATAATACGTGAAGTTTACGAACGTTGTCTACAATATACTCGTGACGCCGTCTCATGTTTTGCGTACGCTCGACGTTTTCTCCGACTTACATGTCCAGGTGTATTCGTCGCTTAATCGCGTTGCGTACGAATTAACTGTGGAATGTTAAATAGTTTGGCTATAAGGACTCCTGTCAAAGTGGTAAAAAAATATACGTCACAATACGTTTATATCCGATGTTAACGAAAAATATTTTTTCGATACTATATTTGAGGTACGCCTTTTTTTTTTGAAATCCTAAGTCAACAATAAATTCGTCTTCTACTGCGCATGTTTAAATGTATTCGTTCAATTACGCGTCTATACGTACACAAAACTTTCTGAACAATTTTACGGTCGAATAAAAAAAGAAATACGCTACCAATATACATTCTTCACTTTGTTCCCGTATAATACTTACAACACCCTTGACGTTCCTTAGCCCATTTTTATCTTGTGACCCCATACCAATTTCACCATTCTTCCGCGTTAGCTATAATAACAATATATATAACTTATAGGTACAAATTCGCATTTTCCAACGGGAACGTATCGACGATAACTACCGATGATATTTTAGCGACTTTTTTATTTTCTCGGTAGTTTTCAAACATAAGGCAACCGTATACGAAAACGTATCTAAATTTCAACATACTAAATTGCGTATCGATGATTATTCGGAAATAAATTTTCACGTTTGTTCATATTAACGATCAAAATTATACTTTTGTTATGGCCGTTATCAGTTGGGTATAACAACTCAGCCTCCTTTGGCTATACCTTTGGTTACATAGATATTAAGCAACTAACTTCGAAACTTGTTCAGAAATAAATAAAAGTGCCAATCGAACGCTTAGTATATTATTACGACACGAATGTATTCTTAATCATTTTACCCGTTGCGTAATTGCCCGTGTATCTTAAATTCGTTCATAGTATAAGATAAATTATACAATTTTTGGGTAAATAATTACTTACGTTGTCAATACTCTAAATACACATTTCGAACGATAATGTAAACGGTTTTGTATTTGTATTCATAATATAGTATATATCAATACATATTCGTATCTATGAACGACTTTCATCAATTCGTTTAAATTATATAAGAATAACTCGAAAATTGCATGCGTTTAAAAAGTACGATGTTTATCTACGATGACGTTCCTCGACCTATTATAAGCGATTATTTTTCTGATAATAATATATTTATTATAAGACGCAAATATAAACGATACTTACTACGTGTGTTTATTGAAATATAAATCGACCCTAAAACAAAGCGGTCCTGATATACATGTCTTTTACTATAATATGTCCATTACGTACATGATATTGTCCACATGTATATTTAGGTAAATTGCGTAAAAAATCAAACGTTAAAACGCCTAAAAAAAAATAACTTGATATGTAAATTAAGCGAGTATAATATTTTTTCGAAAAAAAAAAACAAATATTTACCTAACTGTTTAATATTTGGTAATATTTTTTTCGTAATTGTAGTCGATTTATTGGTACAACATAAAAACACTAAACTCTAAACAATTATTACGCAATCTAATAAAACATAAATGTACATAAGAGATTTATACACATTTTCCTAGGCTTTTTTGAAGTTACGTAGGAAATAATTGTCTTAATTCTTCTTACGGTAATAAACACCACTAATTAACTCGTTTAATAAAAACAATTCAACCTTGACCTTTTTGATGCGCCGGATGACGTGCTATCAGTGACCCGAATCATTTGTATCCTACGTATTCCCTTGATGCTTGTCACATGCTCAACAAACGTATGTGATTTAGTTTAAAATATATACCTTGAATTCATATGTATCAAGAACCTTGTACTGACGGCTATAATACCGACCTAATATTATTTGACGATTAAATAATGAATACTTAAAAACAAACGATGTTATGTTTCGCTTGTATAAAATCTCACGAATTACCATACGCGTATAGCTAAATTTGAAAATCGCATGTACCGTACGTTATCTTCTTTTAACTACAATTTTTTCAACTTCTACATTAATTACGTAGCGACGCAAATTAATATTGGTATTACATTAATAATCGCGTTCTAATGTTTTTATTTATGAAGACCTAACCTTTGTCTGGTTATTTAGGATATAAAATAAATCTTAGCTACTCAAAAGTATACTAACTTATACCTACATTTATTTAAAAAAAAAAATATATATACATATCGATATTCTAATTTACTTTTATTTTTATATACATTATATTATGTTGTTATAATAAGACAATTATCCAAATAATAAAGTTAATATTTATATTATTTATATTTAGAATTAATAGATTTTCTGGTATTATAATGTTATAACTAAACGTGATGAATAGTTAAGTTTTATCTAACGAGAAATTAAGAATATTCGAATTTTAAAATAAATATTATTAATAGTTGTTATAGACTGTAATTTTTTAATTTTTTTTTTATTGGTAATATTACAAACGCTAATAATATATTTATTTTTTATTTTTGCATACCCCGAAAAACATAAATATCTATCCGTTCGTTTTGCCTTTATTGTTTTTTAAAAGCGTCTAAAACGACACAATACGCCCTATATCGAGAAATTAAACGCTACGTACTATTTAAATAAATCACGATAGAAACCCCCTCCAATCTAACTAAACTCGATACACGAATTTACGTCGTAAAGAAGCTGACTTTTCCCTCGTGACTCGTCGACTATTTCACGTCCTAAACTAGTTATTATTTAATAATCATTACCCGCGCGTTTGTGTCTCGGCCCGAGATAAACATCTGGAGTGGAATATAATATAATGTACCCGCATAGAAATAACAATTTATTTATTTTTTACGTGAGAAATGGATGCGGATGTAGGACAAGTAATGCCCGTGAAGTATGCATAATAGCATCTGCTGAACGGAGGCGGTAGATCATTTACGGAAATTTACTTTTAAACCTGATTATTGCATAAACGAATTTTCGCTTTCAAAATACCGTTTAACTAGGCAGTAGGCACACTAGGGCACACGTGTCAACGTGTAACGCGAAACTTCATTCTACGAACAACAACTTATTTTATTCTATCGCGGTACAAAAATTAGTTTTAGATTAAAATCGGGAAAGTTTGGAAGGGGGAACTAAAAAATTTGTACCTACCGTTTAATTCGGAGACCATACATTCGAAGACTGTAGCGTCATTTTAGTTTTTCATCAAACTGTACACATGCACACGCTCAAAAATTTGTTCCCTCTTACTAGGCCAACACACTTATTCCGACGTATTTTTTTTTATAAAAGTATATATATCGTGTTCTCAATAAAAAAAAATCGTCGTTGCATACTGTATTTATATGCGCGTATAGTTTATGGCCATTTAAAGCGCACAAATTTAAATGTATTAATTTGTTATATACTTCTTAAATTACATGGGAAAATATTATTTATAATTATCAAATAAACCTTTTAAATACTATGGTGGAACAAAGTCCTCCTGTGCCAAACTTCTCCGATTCTAACCTGAGTCTGATCAAAATGTTTCAACAAATATCTTGTCGTTTTAACATGCCTTAATTCTATCATGTTAGTAAGTTAATGGTTTAGCGCACAAACCATATTAGTTGCCGTCGCCAGTTTTATCATATTCATATTACAGATATGTATAAAATAAGACGATTTCCATTTGACGCCCGTAATTTTCGAAAATCACGACAAAAAGACTTGACTTCATTTGTGATGCTAATATAATAATAAAAATCTTTATTACAATAAATAAATATACATATATATATATATAATATATTGATATTGATATTTTAACGCACCCTTACAAAGTATATTAATAGCTTTTGATTTACAACGATTTTTTGATATTTGATACGTTTAGACATATTCAAGCATAAACTGGTAAATAAATTACAGCATAAGATGGTATATAATTATTTCAAAACAAAATATTAACATTTCTAATAAAATTTCTTTTCAGTAAAATATTTTATTCTCACTGTTTTCATAAAATATTAAAACACATTCATTTTAACAAAAACGTTAGTTTGTATTTTACAATAATTATATAAGTCCTAATGTTTTTGTACCTATTTTAACAAATAGTCTAAGATAGTCTACAACTAATCATTAGCCTAGAAATGTACAGGTCTTTTTGTGAAAAAAACACGTGCACAAATTACAGAAAATTCAAAAACAGTATAATCGAAATATGATATAAACAAATATAGTATAATTTGGGCCTTCGACTAACTAGATTAAACCAAATCCATAATTACACATTCAACACCTTATTTTCTTGAAGCATAGTCCAATCATCGTTGAAATATTTTAATGGTTTCGGTTCTGTAATTATAACACGCGAGTACTTTTAATATATTTAGCTCATAATAATGCTACTTACGCAATTTAATAATTTCTTTTTCAATGAAGTATATAATTTATGAATAATAATACAGTTTAATAAAATAATTATATAGAATGGAATTGAACGTGTGCAATAGAGAATTTTCTACACTAACAACACATAACACTATATTAATATTTTACAAGTAACACATTTTTGTTTTTTGGTATAAATCGAAAATACACTCGTTGCCTGGAAAACAGTATTATTATCAGTTATATCAGGCATATCAGTATTACGTTAATTGTATAAATGCATAATTTGTTCTTTTACATTAGTTTTTATCATAATGATTCGAAACATGACGAGAAACTAAACAAATGATTTTAAATTACCAGATGGAAATTAAAATATATACTCAACTATACATAAATTTGTATTTAACATAGATCACGTATTTCAATTTTGTATAAATAATTAAATGTACTATTAATATTTCCTTTGTATACAAACGATACGATTTTAAAACATTTGTCATTAATTGGTCAGAAATTATTTTAATACGTAATCAATTTTATCCGTTTACCAAATTGGTAAAACTTTATTCGTCAGATATATTTATTAGTTGTTAGCCTATTTCTTAAATATTCGTATTACCTTATATGTTAACTAATGCTTAAAGGTCTAGTGATCTAATAATCATATTAACTAAGATTCACTTTTTTCTCACAATTTAATTCATTTCCTTTAAAATAACAGTCTTCGAACAATATACCGATGACACACTGTAGATATTTAAAAATATAACAAAGTAAAATGACGCGAAAAAATAAATGTCCAAACATAAACATTAAAATATATATATTTATCCACAAAGTAAAGGATTATTTACTTAGAATTTTCATATTCATATTACGTATGATGTAAATAACAAATCTCATCTTCTTTTCTAAATTACTCTGCGTTGCAATAGACAGCCCGACGCTAATAGGTTCGACATAAATTTCCGTATACCTAAACATTTCTTCGGACTTTATTCCGTATTCCGATAAATCACACCAATAACAATAATAATCACCCCTTAACAGAATGAAATAACATTCGCGTACAAATCAAATTCTTAAATTTGTTGTATTATGTAAGTTGTATTATTTGTTTGTGTCGTAATACGTATAATAATGTTCTGAGTTAACACCTGTTTTTTAAATAAATAAATGTATATAAATTATATATATATATTGTCTTCCTCGCCTCTTCCCCAGCTATTTAGGATTTCACCTTGGTCCTCAACCTCCACTCGACCCATATCATTCACGCACACACCAGCAGTCCTCGTATCACACTCAATCACGTTCAACAACTTCTTTGATTTTCCTCTTCCTCTTCTCCCTTCAACGTTCAACTCCAGAACCGTTTTTACTGTTTCCAAAACTTTTCTCCTCATAACATGACTAATCCATCTAAGTCTATTCTCCCTCATTTTATACATAATCAACGTTAATCCTATGCTTCCTCTTACATATCTATTTCTTATCCTATCTGCTCTTGTTAATCCACTCATCCGTCTAAACATTCTCATCTCGGCTACACTCTTTCTCTGTTCTATTTTCTTGTCCATCGTCCAGCTCTTTGAACCATACGACATAATTGGTTTCGCTGCACTCTTATTTATATATATTAAATTAGATTACTAACTGCTATACCATATTTCTATATTAACTTGAAGTTTATAATGACCATTTGATTTAAGTTTATAATTTTATTTTGTTGTGAATTATGATAATATCACTGATTTACAAAATTAAAAAATTTGAACAACAAAATGATTATTTTAGTACTTTAAAAATATCGATAAATCAACGCAGCTATATTTCTTGACAATATCATTATATATTATTAAAATTCGTGAATAATATTTATATATTATAATGTGTACACCTTATAAAGTAAAATGGTTTTATTTCGTTTCTATCGTTTACTTGCGATTTCAATTATTGAAATACTCAATATAAGAGATATAGAATTAATATTTTGTTCCATTTTATGGAGTTATATAAAACGCGAATTTTCAAGTAACGATATTAATGTACAGTTTTTAAAACGTTGTGTTATTGAATTATGCAATGAAATTCATGTTTTAAACGCTGGATGATGGAAACATTGTTTTCGAAAACGTATTATTGAAGTAAAACAAACATTCTTGTGGAAATTGGGTCATATATTTTAATTAGTATTTTTATATTAAACCGACCGAACATACATACACACACACACACACACACACACACACACACACATACCCGAATAAAATTCGTAAGGCATTTTGGCTGAAATTTTATGTAAATGAAAAGGTGATACATTCGCTTATTACCAGATACTTGACTATAACAAACTTAATGGTTGCAGCAAACCCTAATATAAATATTTCCCTTTATATAACCACAAAATTCAATAGTATATTTCACCTTCATACTATTTCTTTTGTATTTATGCGTTATAGTTATACATTTGTAATCGAGTAACTACGTGTTTTTAATTAATAAAATAGCGCCGAAAATGCTTCGGGAATAAATTTATAAGAAATTGTAGCACACGATTATAGTGTTACACACATATTGAGTTATAGGAGTTATAAAACGACATTGTAATATAATATATGGTGATAATGTTCATTGGCCTCGAATCGAGTAGCGGATGATTCCTTTACGTCTTATCACAAGTTAGCAATCTAGTTCATTATATATACCAGTGACACAAACATAATTCATAATTTACGTACAAATATAAACTCATAGTCCACTTCGTGAAATAAAAGCGTATTTAACGAACTACCTTATTACGTTTATACTGTTATACGAATATTAAACAAATATGATTAATACATTTTGTATGCACAATGACTATAAATACTGTAAACTATTTTACATTTGTTACATAGATTTAAATTGATAATAAAAAGACGTATCACCATTCCTCTATACAAAACTAAGTATAAACTTTAAATTAGAATGCAGTAGTTCTGTTGTGTATAAATTGTTATTACTATTTGTTATAAATCTGCCAATATAATCTTCTTTTACGTATTTAAAAAGAAACAGTCTACTAATAAACCAAAAAAAAAAAAAAAATAAATATACGACCTATATTACAACTACTCTTTAATAATGAATGGGTCAAGGTTTTTATAAATTAATATTAAACTGATTTTCATTTTAATTATTTATCATTTCGATCTCGATGTATTTCTAGTAATACATATTCACAAAAACCCTAACATTGTATGATTTGATTATTTTACTTTATTTATTATTTAATCCTGCAGTTTCATTTCTTAACTTACACTTTAAACATACTATGAATACCCAAAAAAAAAAGGCTGGAGATTAATAAATAATTTAGAGGTCTACTCATTATTATATACAGTAATTTGTCATCTTCTTATATGCATAAATGAAACCCTAACGATAAATACCTGGACAACTTTATATAAAAATATTAAATGACCTGTGAATACTATTTCAAATCTTTAATTTTAATCATGTCAACTCGTCAAATTACTATAATCTTATACAAAAAAGACTAATAATTTTAGTATCTGTTGATATTAAACTACTAATCGATTATACGACACCCATGATAACACATATCTCTAATCTCTATGCAATTAATAATCTTTTCTCAGCGGTAGATACTTCATGCAATATATATATATTTAATGCTCGTATATATAGTACAAAATATTAAGATTAAGTAATTTAAAAATTTTTAAACAAATTATTTTGATATAGCAATAAAATATTCTATTGAAATATATGTAACTATGTTGAACGTTGGTATTGAATATTTCTTATTATTTAAAATAACAACAAAAAAGTCATTACCATTAATGCCACAATGCACGGTCTACATATAGCTGATACCGATATTCGAAAATAACTCTGTTCCGCCACATTTACTTTTATTGTGCGTTCTTCCCACATATTTTCAATATTTTAGATATGTTTTATACACATAAGTGAATACTTTTTGGGTAATGAAAAAAAACACATGAATGAAGCAGTTGAAAGTTAAAAGATTAAAGCTAATATAGCTAAGCGAGTCGAGTATTTGCCATTTACCTAATATACTTCCAGATTTTACCATTTTTTCTCTACTTGGAATTAACGTATTTCTTTATAACATTTGATTTGGGAAGCTATTTTTAACTTTGTACGAAGATTTCCGTATAGGAAAACAAAAAATGTATTTTTTCGTGCCGATACAATCACAGATTTTTTTTCATAGTCATATGTCATAATTATCTTAGTTCAAGGTCAACATTACATTCAAGAGATTTGTGAATAACCCCCGTGTTTGTGACAAAATTGCGCACTTATAGACGAAACGTCATTAATTAACTTTGATAAACTATCAACTTCAATTACTACTTACATTATTGTCCAAATCAGACATTCAATTGAATATAATATATAGAACTATTTTATATAATATTACTAGTAATTACCAGAACTGCTAAATTCCTATTTAAAGACAAAAATAAAATACTGTAACTATTCCGTCATTTATATAAAGTAAAGACGTTAATTATTAATGTAAATGGACCAATAGACTGCAGAATGCAAACTACTAATTTCCCTAAAAATGTAAGAAATATATTTTATAGACTATCAGTTATATATATACATACCTACATACTAGCACTACATACAATGATATACCATAAGATACAATGGTGTACCTATATTATTATACTATTCAAAAAACCACTAAATTATCTTTAAAAACTTTGACTAATTTTTAAAAAACCTAAAATTACTTGATATTTTGGATAAATTTATGGCTAGTAAAAATAGATTTCGTTGAACTTTTACGAAGTCAGTAATGTCAAAATATCAATTATCACTATAAGTATAAAATTAAACATCCCAAAATTATCAAGTATTTTTAAAATATAATATCATTGTATGTAGAATCCATTAATGCATTTTTACTATAAATGGAACCATGAATTATTCCATAAGAAATTGTATCTATTAAACATTATTACACTTATGTAGGAGCTAACTTCTGAATAAATAAGATACTTTGAGACGGGTAAAAACAATATTTCTTTAACAATTTTAGATATATATATATATATA
>JAIPRN010001566.1:0-43184 GCA_025469175.1 Geopemphigus sp. TES_GeoC_2020
ACACGCTGAAACTCGATTTCAAAAATTTACAAAGTATAAAATGACGTAAATAAATATATATATATACATACATATTCGTTAAATTTAGAAAGCGACGAAAAACTAAATCGTAAATACGACACGCTGAAACTACAGCTCGGAATACTCGAAAGTAAATGTTTATCTTATTATTTGTCGTTTACCAAGTAAATTATGTTTTTTGTGTACAGGAGACGTAAGGAAAACCTCGCCGTTCATAATGGGCGGTTCGAATGGAAACCATTGACGCAACGATTTCCGGACTAAAACGAATACGGCCCTCATCCGTACGTACGAATAACGTCGATTAACAGGTACTGTCGTTCGTTTAACCAAACTTAGGTTTACAATTTGTACTCGACAAATTCGGTTCCTTTAACACGTTTTTCTTGTGATTTTTATCTCGGCGGTTTAAATTTAACGGTTACCGTTGCGAACAGGACGTTTTATATCGTTTAAATTATTGTCGTACGGCGCACGTAATGGTAAATAACTAAATTATGACCAAAAAAAAAAAATATAAAATACGAATTTGGTCGATATTATAATCAGAAACGAAGACTACTGAATTGCTTTTAAAATAATGTCTGATTAGTTGATTTGAACCAAGGAACGCGTAGTTTTCTAATAAAAGAGGAGAAACAATTTTCCGATTGACATAAAATGTTAACAATTTCGATTTATCTATTATTTTATATCTACGTCCATATAGACTTCATCAAATTTTTACTCATCATTATCTCCATTATAATCGGCACATATAGTAAGCTAATTTTAGCATACTTAAGACAGTTTTGTTGAATTTTGTCTTTACATGTTTTTCTTATTTGTCATAATTCAAAATCATCACGAATACGATTTACCGAATTTTGATAATTTTCAACACGCCGCGTCGTAAATTGCAATTAAAATGTAAGAACAGTCGAGATGTCGGATATTATTTGAAAACACCGTCTAAACTTCTCGATTTCCGCGCAATCATTTTTCGAGACGTCACACGCGGCACCATAGACTGACTATGATTAGCTTTGAATTGAAAATGGTTCGCTCGATATTAACGATTCAATATTTATCATTATTTTTTTTCGGTGATTTTTATGTGCGAACGTTATTTGTTCGCGTTACAAATATTTTCAGGTTTTACATTCTACTTTCGAATCTTTCCATTTTCTATTATACATATCGTATAACTGACTTATTTTAAAAGTTTTTGTGACAAATTATATTAAAACTTTCTCGTGAATTAGAGGTAACTTAAAACCGAATCAATTATATTCCGTTGTTTATGTTTAAAATTAAGAGATGTTTATTTCAAGTGGAATGGAGCAATGAATATAAGAAATGCAGTCGAATTACACGTTCACACGCTAACAAGGAATCATCTAGTAAAATGAAAACTGTACAAGAATTAAATGTAAGATTAGAAAAATCGCTATTAATCGATGAAAATAAACCTACGTTAAAAAAACAAAGTACGTATATAAGTAGATGTTATGCTACAATTTATTTTCGCCGTCATATTGTGTAAGAAATATGTAATTTTCACATAATCGCTGTTGCTTTATCACTTCTATTATGGACTTAAAATCTAGTACAAATATAAAAATTGAAACATTTGTTAGTACCTATCTATTCTCGTTTCTTTTTTCAATATTTCAATTTTAACTGAGTTATGTATATTTAAGTATTATTCTCGTATAAAATACACCAATATTTCAAATATTAAAAACAATTGATTTACGTAATTTACTCGTCTTCACGTTTGATAATAGTTTAATATCTATACTATAATTACAATATAACAAAACTACAGCGATTATGTTTAATATTTTTTTTTGCGTTGTGCGTGTACATCAGATGGAGACAACACATTTATCATGTAGTCCCTTGAATCTTAGAAGTTAAAAACAAATAAACGTTTAATATATATGTTTACATTTTAAAAGTGAAGAATATGTAGAAAAAGCGTTACTCCACGAGAGTTTATTGGAAGCAGAATATGACGAAAGTAGATTAATCGACCCCGATTTGAATTCTATTGGCGGACTATATCAATTTATACCAGCTACAGAACTACATGGTAAAACAAACTGGATACCAGAATCCTAACATTATCAATACTACGAAATTCAGATTTCCCAATTAATGTAGTAAATGAGATAAGTCCTCTTAACATTCCGCCGTATCCACAAATGTATACGTTTGATCGAGGTGATTTTACTCCGTTCCCACATCCCAAAACTGGAATTGCCAATGTCAGCGGTAAGATGATTGATTTTTGCATATATATATATATATATCGATGAATGATATTTACCGATAATAAATATATATATCGTTTTAAAAATCGAAAATTATGATCGATGATGTTATTTGTGTATTTTATTGTGTTCCAGATTACTATTTAATGGACGGAGGTTCAATTTTACCTGTATTAGCTCTAGATTTAAAATTTCGCGACAGGGTATTGGATATGTGTTCGGCTCCTGGCGGTAAAGCACTGGCAATACCACAGACATTATTGCCAGGTATAGTATTTTTTTTTTTTAATCGACCTATTAAGTTCAATTTTTAATTAAAAAATAAGTTACCTATTGGAAATTATTGTAGTAAACCAATTGTTTTTTTTAATTTTAGAATCATTAGTATGTAATGATACACAAGAATCCAGAATTAAAAAATTACACAACGTTATGGCAGAATATATATATGAATATCAATATTAGAGCTCGCGTTTAATGTTTTCACAAAGGAATGCATTAAGTATTGACGAACCAGATATGTACAATAAAGTAAACTGTACACTTAGTTATTGATATTTTAATGTATTATTATTATTATTATTATAATGTTAAGGGGATATATTCGAATTTGTTATCTCCATCTATTTAACAGCGTGGCAATGTGGTAAAATCACAATATTACTCATCGATTAAATTACGATATTGAAAGTTGAATTTAATGTAAAGCATTTATTACTACATATGGGTGTTAACGGTGTTTAACAAATAAAGAAACCACGGTTATTCAAATAAAATGATAAATCTTTTTACAAAAAGCCTATATAATATTGTAAAAACATCCTTTAAATGTATAATAATTGTTAAGTATTCAAATTCTAGATTAAAATTTCACGCTATACCTTAAGCGCTATGTAATGTAATTTTGCCATATTTTTCATTAGATTGAAACAATAAATGTTTCTTATGTGTCTAAATTTTAAAACTTGAATTTTTGCCTTTACATACTACTATAAAGGAAAACTTATTTCAGTTTACTTATCATTCATTCATATTTATGTTTATGCCGTTCTTTCTAATTTAAAAATAAGTTGTTTAAAACTAGTTGACCCACTATAGAACTGGGATCTATTAACTTGTGAATTTTATTCGTCTGGAAATGATGAATTGTTCCACAATTATTCGCAAGCGATAAAACAAACCGCTTGATCTTGGCTCCGTAATTCAAAGTTACGACGTTATCCTAATTTAATCCAATCGCCATTTATACAAATATCGAATGAAACGATAATGAGATTAACATCGGCGAACATTCTCCGACGAATTGGTTAGGCAACAAACGTCGGATTCTGTGCCAGTTGCACGAGAAGAGGGGGCCGAAATTATTGAAAAACGATATCTTGCTCCATGACAGTTTGTTTTCTAAATCTGTTTATGTAAATGTTTTTTATCGCTTAATCGAAGGTTTTATTAATTATGAAATGTTTTATATGTTCATTATACGATTTGCAAATTATACGAATAAACTTATTTATAAATTATTATTATTACTAATTGTTCGATAATGTTTAAATTACAGGTTCTGGTAAGCATATTTTAAATAGATATTAAATAATTTTGTTACATTTGAAATGTTATACCTTGAACTTTTAAACTTTCTTTAAGTGTTCATTTTTTATTTATTTATTCATTTTTGAGTTATATTATGTAATATATTCCGGTTGAAGGATATATAGCTATTTTTAGAGCTGGAAAATTGTGTTTGATTAATTCTGAACAAAATATTTAAATCCAATCATAAGTTCTGTATAAGTTTATAATTTGAAAACAATTGGAATACAATAGTGCGAATTGACGTAAAACATTTTTGAATATTGCGTATATAATGTACAATGAAAATATATCAAATACTATCCATTAATTCCAAAAGTTAGTTTACAATATCTAATTATACTCGCAATTCACTATATTTTTAAAAATTATTTATTAATTATTAATATTTACTATATAATTATTAATATTCACAATATAATTAATTTATGATTAACGTACAAAATATATTAATTAATCTAAATATGAAGAAAAATTAATTATATACCTTTGAGTAAAAATTCGATCATATATATGATAAAAATATACGTCGATTGATATTAAAAATATACTATTTATGAATTATAACGTTAGTTATTTAAGTGTTTCTTCAATAGAGGTACACATGTTAATGACACTTCAAGACGGAATAAAAGTTATACGATTATTGGTATCGAACGATGATATATCGATTTTGTATTATGTTTGTAATAGTATGTTACAGGAAATTAAACGATAAGCCCACGTTTTGCTACGTAAAACAATTACGTTTATTGTATAACTACAATTTTGGCCAGGATTTTACAAATATGTCCGATTGTGCGGTGGTGTTGATATCATAGTATATTTATATGGTAGATTAGTTACGTAAAAAATAGGCTATTGAAAAAAAAAATCGGTCACGTTCACGAACGTGCCACGTCAAATTCACTTTGAACCGAAGTCCGTGTGTAGGTCAGAACGGCGCCGGGCTGGATATTGGCAACAACAATTGTTCCACGTTAGCCATCGTCCCGTTGTGTCGGACTTTGTTCGTCAAGCCTAACATTTGACTTATTAACGGATACACGTCGACGCTGTCGAATGGTCGGGCGGTGAAGTTCTTCTTGAATTCTGGTCCCAAAGCCATAAAAATGGTTCGCATCGTGGGACTATCGTTATCGTATCCGTGCATTCCGGCACTGAACTTCTCTTTTGCTGAAACACCAATGCGATTCGTTTATTTGTTTTTGATTTTAATCGGAAAATTATAGGATCAATTAAATGCGGAACGTTTTTCGCGAATATGTTGTTAAAACACCGCGACGTAGTATTTCAATGCAACGGACTGTCTTGTCCTGAATCGAACATGATAATTTTTTCGGTCACAGTGGAACGCGCGATCAATAACAATTCATCAGCGAATCATACAAACACATATTATATTATTGGCGAATTTCATGTAAATATACGCCATGTTATTCCCAAAAACGTTAATATTACAATTGTCAAAAATCATCGATATAATAAGCGGCGAACAAAGATAAATTGAGACGGCGAAACCGGATGAATATCGTTTTTTGTTTGTAAGCGAACAAATATATGTTACAATGAACCTATAAACTACACTAAACCACACTTCCTGGTTATATTGCAAACATGATCACCTATAACTTACTTGTTTGATCCAAAATATATTTTACAAAATCATCCCAAAACACATAACCAGGTTTAGCCAACAAATAAAGAATTCCTGTTAATCTAGATGTATTTTTCATACGCCAACGGTCTGGCAATTGATCTTTTTTATACACATTAAATTTCCCCGATGTACTGGCCGCTTTGTTGAAATTCGCATAAACTTCGTCGAATTTACCTAATAAAAATAAATTTAAAAAAATTTTTAACAGTGTCTTATAAATATATTTTTACTTTTTACCTGGTTTCGGATATACGAATGCATTTGGACCGGTAGTAACGATTTTGTAGTTCGTATTCGATCCATAATTATCTAAATATATAATTCTATCATACGTGACTGTATCCATCCCATGGTCGCTGAGAATAATTAAATTTATTTTATTTTCCAAATGTTCGTTTTTAATTTGTTCCAAAATGTATCTAAAAACAATATTTTTATTTTTATAATGTCATCGTAGTATAAAATGAACAATTATTAAAATCGATATACGAGTACTTAAAAATTATATAAAAATGTAAACAAGTGATAAAAATTTGATTTTTTGATAATATCTTCGTATAAATATTTATATTACAGCGTAATAGTATATATAACAAGATTAAACGATTTAGACAATTTACGAGCGTTTAAAAAAATACAACGGTAAAAAGACTGGTAAGACTAATGTACGGACACAACGCAAAATGAAATTGAAAAAAAAAATTCAAATCACTTTCAAGCAAAGTTTTAACATCGATAATTTTTTTATAAACCAAAAAATGGTATAAACTATTGTTTGTACAACAATTAAACGTTCTTTATTCCGAAAACTTTCCTTAACAAAATTAATTATTAAAAATTAAACGTATCACGCAAAACATTTTTCACTATTTTAGTTATTTATGTAGGAAAATTATCGAAGTTTGAAATATCTATTTTGTATATAACTTAATTCAGCAATTGACACTTTACTAAGTAACACAAATTTATATATTTGTTTTATAAATAATAATAATCAAAATTATTTTAATTTACATTATTTTACAAGTCATAAATACTTGACTGTGTTATCTGCTTTAATAATTTGATTTCTTATTTCTTGTGACTTGCTTCCGTTTAAGTGACCAGTATTATCTGGTTCTTCAAAGTACGCATAAACCAGATTAGCTGGTCGTTTTTTATCTTTAATCCAAGATATAATTTTGTCAACACGTGAAATCATTGACATTGAACTAGACAACAAAAATAAGATAATTATTTACGAAATCATATTGAAAACTATTTAATCAATTTTGACGAATTTCGTTTTGTTTGAATCGTTATCGTTAACGAAAGGTTATAGGTGACTTTTAATTAAAATAAAGTAGTTCTTAAAATTTATACGAACACTTCGTCGAATATGAATATATGATGTGAAATTACTTTATTATAAATCGAATTTACAAACGTTTACGTTCGCAATTTTCGTATAGAATTTTAATGAAATTAAAAATTTTTTTTAAAACATTACGTTATTATTTTAAAATCTTTTATTAGTATAAGTGTATTATACATATTTTATCTAATTGACATTTTTAATTTTGAGAAATTTTATGAACAGGCATCTAGCTATTATTATTATCTTTCTATACTATCCGGAAAAATATTTTTATTCATTTAAACTGGATGGCTTTTTTCTATAGTGTGCAGTATAAAGCTAAAGTTTCTATAATACTTCTACATAATCTAAACAGATTGAAACTAAGTAATAGTATCCGTTTACATTTAAAGCCGTGCGAAACAGCAGCATTAAAGCTACTCTTCATCGGCCCAATTATGGGAAAAATTTCTCTCAGAAACCACCGAAGACCTACGCGCCCTACCAATTTCCCTTTAAAATTAAAGCAATTTCAATTCCTAATTAAGGTTTCGTGCACTATTACATTTAATAAGGCTCAAAGTCCGACATTAAAAATTAATAGAAACAATAATTCAACTATTAATTTTCCTCCAACTATTTTATGTAATATTTCTTTATTTTAATTTTTAATTCTTGAATTATTACAATTTGTTTATTTATATTTACGTAAACTTTTAAGTTGTTAAATAATATATAAATTTAAATACATAAATTAATAATAATATCTAAAATTATTGTATTTGTTAAAATTAAAATCGATTCAATAAATCAAAAGAAAACAAATTATAAATTATGTAAGTTAAAAATAATTTGTAAAAACAATTTTCAATTTTTTCAATTAACACTCAGAAACGTGATGTGAAATAAATTACAATTATTTGTAGATAGTTTTATTCTATATAATCTATTTAAATACGTCAAATATATCATATATCAATTAATGAACGTTAATATTTTTACTATAAATTAGTTTAATAAAAAATTATTTAGTTACTTTGCAGCTTTATTGTTTTCAAATTTAAATTTAGATTTAAGAATTAGTATTTTGATTTTTAGCGCCTATGATAAATTCTTATTCATATTTCTTAATACATAAATTTATATCTATATCTGATAGCTTATTTGTAAAATTTGAATTTACAATTTTGTTATTACTTATTATATTTTTGAATATAAGTTGGTGTTTTCCCTTGATACGAAAAATCGGAACCCGGCCACATCATTACACCGCTATATCGTCCGTCTCCGTTGTGCTCATTTTGAATCTGTAATTAAGTATAATTTATTAAAAAAACAATATACACGCCGATAATGATAACCTAAGATATAGATCAAAAAATGATACGTCAATATTTTCAACATAGTTAAACATAGATAAATAACTTTCTAATCTTACTTTTAAAAAAAATTAATTACTATCAGACAATATTATTGTAGGGTAAATAAATAAACTATCGTTTAAATAGAGTTCGTAGTAGACGAAGAAAAAATAAAATATCGAATCCTTTCATTGATTTTCGATGTCAGCTATAAAATTAGACAAGAACAGACATTCTGGGTTCATCCCAATCAACATTTAAAGGTCGCAAAAGTGGTATTTAACAAAAAAACGTAAACATTTCCTTCAATTGAGATAGAAAAAACTACTAAGTCGGATATGATAAATTTTAGATTCCGTTTTTTTCGATTATTCTCTAGGAAACGCAACTTTTTTATTAATATAAAATCCACATTTGATCATACTTCCTGTCATCAAAAAAATTAGTCCCAATATGTGAAAATAACAGTTTACGGTACGATACGTTCTTTTGCGAAATATTTCTAATACACACAATAATTGTTTACTCGTACTAGTAATCACACCGGTTTAGGAGCGATAGAAAGTTGACATAAATATGCATAAATTTATGTAGTTCTACCTGCTGTTCGATTATTTGATTGTACCCTTACCTTGTATGAATAGAATTATTACACAATCGCGTTGTACATAATATCTACATAAGAATTAACTTTTATTAACCGACAGGTGAAATTAATTGTTGGTATTTTAGTTAACGCACGATTATAGTATCCGTATTGTGTTCGATCTTATGTATACACAAGCTATTCATACTTTTTATAATGCCCATGTTTATTAAGTATTCAAAAATTGTAAATGTGCGTTGAGATTTCTACAGAAATGTATATTAATTGCGAAAAATGACTGTTAATAACAGAAGTAATTATTTGAGTTAAATAATGTACAAGGTTGTACATTAGTTAATAATATAATAAAATAAAAACTATAGCAGTAATTAAAAGTAAAAATAATATGGATATACCCCAAAAATATTTGAAAAAAAATTAGAAAATAAGTCACGCTTGAATCAATTACCTGCCCAAAAATATCAGCATTTGCCAAATGTTCAATCTAATTTGTTTCATTTCATCCATTTCCCTATTCGTACTTTCCTCCTTACTTCTTAGTTTTACCTTTTATCTATGTATCTGTTTTACAAAACATCACTACAAAAATTTTTGGTGGCTGTTTTTGGAACTTTTAACTTCCATAATTTTACATTGAAATTATTTGTTTATTACATAATTATTAGTTAAAACGATTATCGATATGATACAAAACTACATACCGAGTTATTTCACCGGTCGATTTATAAAAGTTAATTGTTTTGTCATAGTTAAGTATACACACGATTAGGAAATAATTGTATTCATATAAAGTAACAGTACAATAAATGTAAATATTATATTAACCGAAATAATAATCGGACTGGGGGTATAACTACACAAATGTACACATAAAATCACGATCTTTTCAATAAGCTTTCCAGACTCGTGTAATTTCTAGAACGAGTGAACATTTATCATATATATTAAAAATGTATCACAAACGAGAATTTTGTACCATAACACGTTATTTTACAATTTTGGGACTCATTTGTTTTTTGGGGGTAAAGTGGTCAAATATGAATTTTTGGTAAAAACAAATCGCGTCCCCTAACAAATGACTGAAGACAAAAACTGTATTCAAAATTTCATTATTACCGACTATCTTTTTTGAAAGAGATAATAATTTTTATAATGCGTAAAATATACTACATTTGCATCCTTTAAATTTGGGTTGGAATGAACCTATAACGTTCATTTTCGTCTCATTATACAGCTGATAACATTGACATTAAGGATCAATGTAAAAAGATCCGCAGCTTTATTCTTTCATGATTACCACTACCGCCGTTTAACCATAATAATTTGAGCACAATATAACAATCATTTTATGGTCCACCGGTGATTAATTTTTAGTTTGTTTTGCAGCTGATCAACCTGCTTGATACATACATTATAAGTTACAACAATTAATAAATTGGTTTAAGCAATATAAGTAAATGCTATTTATTAAACGATAAATTACAAATGCTATTAAACAATTCTACCCATGATCCACTTGTGAAAAGACAACACCACCAAAGACCTACGTAATAATCTTCACCGGATCAGATTTTACGGAAATTAATTTCATTCAACGTTACAAAATAAAAGTAATGATTACAAATTTATGATATGATTATCGACAATACGACGCCCGATTATTTTGACTTTTAAGAAATCCGTTAAGCTGGTATAGTTGTGTGTATAATACACCGTTAGCTACCGATACGATAAACGTAAATATAAAAGAAACGAATTTGGAAAGACACCATTCGTATATTTAAAGCACACCATCGAAATGTTAAAAATGAATAAAGACTACTTTATTTGTGATTCGATGTTTTTTTTAGTGGTTAATTTCAATAAGTATAAATAATTTTACAAACAATTTAAAATATAAAGTATTCTGGTAGATTGATGTTTTTAAACACTTTTATATTTTCGAAAAAATAAAAACGCTTTGTCATTGACATCAATCTCTAGTTTTGCCTCTAAAAATTTGATGATTAATAATATAAATATATACTAAAAGGTGTATATTTCCTCAAATTGAGTTTTTATTCGGAAAATACGGAGGTATGACGTCCTCTTGAGTCGAAAAGAAATAGAGATAGAGAGAGTAACAAAGAAATCCAAGATGAATAATAAAAGGGTAAGAAGAAGGCCGGTATAAAAGTAGTGTGAAGTAAAACAGAGAGATTTGAAGGTAGAGTTTTACGTGATCCATTTTTTTAATGACCAGACCGAACCACTAATGTTTATCTAAGATCGAAATAGGACCGAACCAATAAAATAAATATTAAAACCCGACCGAACTGGATCATTATGAATAGTAATACGAAAAATCCAATCAGTATAGAGTTCTAGCACAGAACTGGTGTGAGTAAAAAAGATGCCATCGACCGAGCGAATTTAAATGTTAAGATAAGAGTAGTCAAAAATGTACAATTTATAACGTCTGTGTTCAATCATTACCTATTTATATATATATTTAATTATTTATTTAAATATTTATTTATTTATTTAAAAGTAACAAAAGGTAAATAACTGGCCATTTATTAATAAATCATTGGCTATTCATTATATCGGTAAGTAGTTTAATCTTATTTTCATTATCATTATTCATTAATTATAGCCTGTATAATATATATTATAATGTAAAAAAACAATCATTAAAAAAAGTTGAGTTGAAAAAAATGTATTATTTTTTTAAATATTTCAAAAAATCTTCGGATTACTATGGTACCAAAAGGCTTAAACAACGATTAAAATGACTTTTAGACAATGTTTTTTAATGCAGAACTTTCAATATCCGTCAATTAACCTGATATACATTTTTTCAATTTTTTGCGTAAAATGAGGAAAATCTAAAATATTGCGCGCCCAGCATTCCTAACGGTTTAATATGACAAAAATGGGCGTAAGGGAAACCGAGTTCCGGGGCAACGAAAATCTCACCCATATAGGGACAATGGACTCGTCGTAATGGAACAGTTCGTACGTGTAGTGCATCGTTTCGTTGTTGTTGCGGTCGAACATGTAATTGTCGAGCACACCGTGCGTCTCCGGGTGAAACCCGGTAGCCATGGTGAAGTGATTGACGAACGTCTTCGTAGGGAACGCGGGGCGCATGTACGCCGGCGCGGCAGAGGCGTCCCGAAACTGACACAGGTGTGGCGTCAGATTCGCCTGAATGTAATCAGGATGGAATCCGTCGAACGACAGGATGACAACCAGTGGATGTCTCGTGACCGCCTCCACCGCAACTACTATCACGACCATTAGCGTCACGATAGTAGTGGCCGCGGCGGTGCGGACGGACGAGAACATCGCGCGGTACAGCGACAATACACAATTGGACGGACGATGCGTGCCCAAACTGAGATTATCGATGCTTCCTCGTCGACTGGCTGGAGAATAGTGCACGTCGCGTATGTTTGTAGGAACCGGACGGAACTGCGCGCGAAAAAAACGATATTCGAGTGAAACGAGAACGAGATTAACAACGGTGAACGTTCTCTGGCGAATTGGTTAGGCATTGCACGTCGAATTTTGTACCGGTTACGCGAGCAAAGTGGGGTGGAAATAATCGAAAAACGATTTCCCACCGAGCGGCGCTGTCCTATACGTGAACCGCAATTATTTATAATAATATTTCATTGGCTAAACTCTATATACAATACGTATATATTTATTTTCATAAGACGTCATACACACGTACAAACACATACACACGCACACGCGCGCGCATATACATTTATATTAACTCGTAGGATAATAAGTTATCAATAAAAAGTATAAAATATCGAATAGCAATTAATTGTAGTCAGAAATGTTAGCTAATAAGTGTAATAAATTTAAAATCGACTTTGTTCCCTAATACAATTAGTGTTTATACGACGATTGAAACGATTCAAACACGCCCGTTCAATGTATACGAAAAAAATAATATCTGAAGATTAGATAACAAACGCATATTCTAATCTAATAGGTGTAAGGTGCACATATGTTAAGATATTGTAATTAAGTGGTAGGCTTGAATAAATAGGCAAACAAAGTCCGACCCAACAGGACGATGGCTGGCGTGGAACAATTGTTGTTGCTATTATCTAGTCCGGCGCCGTTGAGACACACATACGCTCTTCAGTTCGAGGTGAATTTGACGCGACACATTCATTTATGTAAACGATTTTTTTCTTAACTACCAGTTATATACTTTATCGAATCAAACATAAATGTATAGTACGATGTCAATACCACCGCATAATCGGATATATTTGTAAAAACCGACCAAGATTATAGTTATACAACAACGTATTAGTTATACGTAAAAATATGTGCGCTTATCATTTAATTTCCTATAACATACTATTTCTAGCATAATACAAAATCAATCTTTCGATACCGATAGTTAAATTACTTTTAATCTGTCCTTAAGTTATATTAACATGTGTATCACTATCGCATAAATACTTAAATAATTAACGTTGTAATTGTACATTTTTAATATCAACCGACGTATATTTTTATCATATATATATATATATAATCGAATCTTCACCCAGAGATAGGTAATTCATTTTTCGTTTTCTAAATATAAAACTTTAATCAGTACCAATCGAAAATCATTTATATTTAAATTGTCGAATACACAACTCAGTATTAAATTTAATATTTAATATAATTTACCCCTTCTAGTTTTTCCCTAACTAACAACCTTCTGCGCTACAGGGAGGACCAGATTACGTTAGAAAACCAACGTTCCCGTTGGCTAACTTGTGTAGCGATAACAGCGACGGCAAAAGTATTATGCGTATCGCGAAATCTATTGCGTCCCGTGTAATACTTCATTTACCGAAAAGTAGCGACAAAGACGATGTATACGCACACCTAGGCGTACGTGGTCCCGTCATCGTATTAATAATTTCTCGAAAAGTTATTTTCCACAGTGCGTATAGCTTGGCGAGGGTTTCGAAAAAGTCAAACTAAAAGATTGTTACTTAAACTGTAGATTAAATTGTTTGACGGTATATTACTGTTTGTTCCCAAAATAGAATGATTCCGAGATGGGAGAGGCTCATTCGTCTAAATACGTCAGAAACATCCGTCGAAACAACCAGCAAAGATTATATACTGTTATTTGTTTAGACGATACAACGACCAACAAAATGTGTACAAATTTAGAAGAATTTTGAAAATATTTATATTTGTGAAATTATTCTTAATAACAACTAAGTAAACTATTTATGGATTAAAAATTATAAAACGTAAACGTTAATTGGCTAATTAATCCGTCGTACGCTTTTTGATAGACAAAATGGAAAGGTACATAAATGTACAACTTCGACGTTAAACGAGCTAAATATAAATGGAGACAAAGAAACATCGCAGCTACAAACGATACATGAGGTAAAAAATACAATTAACAGCCACAAGTCGAATGACGATATGAATATTATTATCGATAACAACGAAAATGAAAGACGAGAAGTAAAACTAACTCCTCTCCAGTCTATCTCGATTGAAACAATCGTAGTAGTACCAAAAGATTCATACCAACGACAGGTTTTACTTGACGAAATACCTTACGAAGAGAGTATAAAATTGATTGACGAGGTAATAGCTGCCGATGAATACTGAAAAATAATAGAAAACGAGACACCTTCAACATCTGTCTGCAATGTTTCAAGCGGTTCTTCGCAAATAGTAGAAAATGAAGGTTACGAAAACAGACGAACGGCCAAAAATACGTCGACTTGAAAGTGGAGGAAAAGGTTTAGCGTGTTCACAAGGTACGATATATAAGAATTTAGTAGTAATTTCTTATTTATAATCTTCTACAGAAATCGATCGGCTAAAAACATTTGTTATAAGAAGATTAACGAAAGCGTTTATGAAATCTGTTTTATTACGTCATTAAACACGTGTATACAGGGGAATAGTGGTGTTTGCACGATCACGTATGGCACTTTAGTATGAAAATGGACTTAACTAATCAAGGTCGTTTCCTATCAAACTATATATTAATTTCCATAAATAATTATGACAACTTGTAAAGTAACTCGCAACAACAAAAGGTTTAAGGTTATAATAATTTAAACTGCGTTTAATGATAGAAATCCGTAAAAAATTTAAATGCCTGACTGAATACAAGAAATAATCTTTTAGTTCCTTTATATTGGACTAAATTATAACTTATCGTCGTTAAGTGAATGAAAATAATTGTTACTTAAATGTGACTTAAATGAACCGTTCAAGCGTTCTTGTACACAAAAAAGTATTTACAAATAAAACAATACCAGAACTATGCGCTCTTCACTTTAAATGATATCTAAAATATAAATAAATAATAAAATTACCATAGTCAGGGAGATTAAATAGCATTAACATATGGTGTTGTTCTGTGAACGAACAAAATAAACAAGTCTTGGTTGTCACACACACTTATGCACATTTTTGCGCCTTGCTGTTCTCGAAACGAAAAGCCATAAATTGTGTTTTAAGCATTTATTTATTTTCATTTACGTTTCTACGATATTGACACTACTTATTATCTTATTCTATCTCACGTTTATATAATTTTTTTCATTTTTGATAATTCGAATTTTTTTCTTACGCTATTTTTGCAATTTTCAACATCTCTTAGACTTTAGCGTCAACTTTCCGAGGAGTGTTTAATTTTTCTGATTTTTGTTATTTATATTTTATTTCTAAGTCTAATATCGTTTTTGTTTTTTTAATCAACTCATACATTTTCATTTTTTATTATTTTGCTTACGCTATTTTAGCAAATTTCAAATCCTATCCGACCTTAGTGTCAACTTTACGGTAGGCCTTTAATTTTATTTTTTTTGTAAGCTTTGTTTATAGATTGTAACATTTACTACGTTGACACCACCTACGACCGTCAACTCGAATAGGCATTATGAGTAAGTGAATTTCGTAATTCGTTACGGTAATAATAGCACATAATAAGAGGATAATTATGGTACTATTTTCGTAAACTATCATTCGATATTATTAATAGTTAACACGTTTTTAAATCAAAATTATTTTCAACTTCTGTCATACCAACCATTACAACCCCCTATCGTGTACATACTACCGTCCAGTCCCCAGTAAAAAATAAAGGAAAAAAATGCCCAAATAATTAGCGT
The DNA here is from genome assembly GCA_025469175.1 of Geopemphigus sp. TES_GeoC_2020. Taxonomy (NCBI): domain Eukaryota; kingdom Metazoa; phylum Arthropoda; class Insecta; order Hemiptera; family Aphididae; genus Geopemphigus; species Geopemphigus sp. TES_GeoC_2020. The sequence continues at coordinate 15,991 of JAIPRN010001566.1, forward strand.
CTAATATACGACTATATATTTTAGATCAAACTCGTGAGGTGCCAACGACCGTACCCCAATTGAAACCACACGTAAGTGTGAATACAATTTATATAAATACGACAGTTGGCCTTTTTATACATTCGGGTTATCTTAATTCGATTTTATGATAGTATTTGTTGATTTATAACGATTTTACACCAACGGTTGCCACGGTAATTATTTTTCGCATAATTCATACGAACGACGTTTATTGTGTTACGTATAGTTATCGAACCATCTGTCTGATATATCGACGAATGTTGTCAACGAACACGTCGATAGCAACAGAAACAAAGTCGTCGGAAATGACGATGTTAGACGCGTTGGTAACAGGAATTTCACGCGTAAGTTCGTTGGTTAAATTGCAGTAATTTAATTTAATATATAACTGATGTGCTCGTGAGCTTTTGGATACTTTAAAACGCGATCTTGCGAATTGTACTGGTTGTGAACTGGAGATGATAGGAGGGTATGATTATATTCGGGCCACATAGAAAGGTTCGTCGTTACCGTTAATACGTTTACGTTCAATAATTTTGAAATCGTAATTTTATCAACGGAACATTGTTTTCTTAAGTCGAAGGGAACGTTCTCGTTTCGTGATTAATGTGTGAAATACGTATACCTTTAAATATATCCTTATCGATACGATTACGATGAACACTTGATGATTTATAATACTAATTAAATGACAAAAATCGAACCAATATAAGCGTATTATTTTATTATTATAATTTAATAGTTTATTATAGTGATATGTGTTCTCAATAGTCTTCGTCTAATACACCTCGGTACCTATAAACAATAAATAACATAATAATTAATAATAAGTTATTAGTGGCTTAGTGCTCTAAGAGACGTAATATTTTCCCATTTTAACCTATCTTAAGAATGGAATGCTTTATGCTTATACATAACTTAGTAATTTAGGGACTTGATATGTGCCTGTGTTTTATGCACGTTATACTGATTGTTTAAATATGCATTTCAGCGTCATCTACTTCAAACATTCCGTACTTACAAGATGAACCCAAAACCAAAGTGATAATACTAATAGAAAAGATTCTCTTCAAGTACAATACGTTAGACGATGATATAATTTTTGACGAAGAGAATGAAAACCAACGAGTAAATACAGTACAAGAAATCATCGAATTTACATACAACGAGACTATTAAGAGGAACAACAATAGAATTGTCAAGGAAAAAAATAAAAATCAACGTCAAATTGAAAAAAATGCTTCCACAACTTCGACGTTATCACAAAAGATACATGAGGTGAAAAATACAATCAACAGCGACAAATCAAGTGGCGATACTAATATTACTATCGATAACGATAAATATGGTGAAGGAGAAGAAAACCTAAATCCTTTAAAGTCTATCTCGGGTGATAAAAGTGTAATAGTACAAAAAGATTTAAAACAAAGGCAGATTATATTTGACAAAATAGCTTATAACCAGATTATTAAAATGTTTGACGAGGGAATGGCTGTCGATGAAAATAGAAAAATAATGGAAAACGAGATACCATCAACATCTATGTTGTTGAATGTTTCAAACGATTCATCTCAAATAGTAGAGGATAAAATGTACGACCAAAACACAATAATGTTTAACGACAATATAAGAACAATAGCCGAAGGTTACGAAAATAGACGAACGGCCAAAAATACGTCGGCTGGAAAATGGAGAAAAAGGTTTAGCGTGTTCGCGAGGTACGATATATAAGAATTTAGTAGTTATTTCTTATTTATATTCTTCTATTCTTTTTTCTTATACAGAAGGATTCGTCAATTTTTCTCGAGGCGACCATAAATATACACACTAATGATATCTGTGGTTTTAAACTCGAGAAAAACGAAAATAGAGTGTTGAGGAATCTGTAACACAGTTGGTAATGATTAGTATTGTTATTTACAACACAAATGTACCCGTCGTTTTGGAAATAATTACTAATACTATTTTTTTTCTTTACTATCACTATAATTTATAAATTTTGTTTTCCCTTTGACATTTTTCTTATCTGCGTTTATAAATTTATTTTGAATTTTTCACGAATTTTTTTTTTAATTTTACATTTTTACGATAATTTTTTGAAAAAAGTTAATGATTGTTTTTTTAGTGTTTTTTAATTTGTAAATTATTTTTTCTTATTAAAATTTTTACGATATATTTGTGTGCATGTTTGTGCTGTTTAGGCGATTTTTTCTATTGTATACTTTGTAAATTAGTTTTTTCTATTTCACATGTTTATGATATTCTTTTTATATGTTTATGTAATTGTTTTTTATCATTTAATTTAAGATTTCATCCATTTTGAAACGTTTTTTTATATTCGTTATATTATGTTGTAAATTATACCAGTAAACTTTTTGAAATATTATTAATTATCGTTTATTTAAAGTATTTTTTGCGTTGTTTAAAGATTTTTATCTATTGTTTATTTTATAAATTGTTTTGTTCTATTTTACAATTGTTAATATACGGGCTTGTATGCAGAAAACAAAATAATTTATTTCACGTTTCTTATTAATCGGGGTTTAAATTTACATAACAACGTATTGTAATAAATATGTTTTAATTTGAAATACATATATACTTGTTTTTTATGACAAGTGTTTATATATCATAATTAAATATAAATAATTGGAACCTAGAAACATCTCCCACTTGGATATAAATAGACGCTAAATTTGATGAACTGAATTAAATTTTTATGAACACAGTATCTAACTTTTACATAAATAAATGACAATAAAATCTATTTTGTGACAATACACTCATGCACAACCCTTGGCTGAGTACAGACTAATAATAATCGGTTATCATCGAAGCAAGTCGTTGAATCTAAATTGAGTGTGACATGTACTCGGTCCCTACGATAAACGGGAATTGTCTAAATATGACATTTTGTTCAAAGTACCTTATCTAATATTCCAGTAAGTACACTCTGAAACTAATAATAACTATTATAGTTCCATTATTTCAGCTTGACTGATATCCTAAATGAATTTCAAGAGTCATTCTTTGATCAGTTCATTCGATTCGATAGATGTGCAATCTCAATAAACTTTTCTTCATTTTACAAAAGAGTTAGCTCGATAGAGAATTATGTTTTTTGTCTAATCGTTCGAAGCCCTATCAACCTCCTCCTCACCCTAAACTCTAAATTACCTTTAAATATACTGCTTTGATAAATCTACTGACGACGAAAAAAATCCGTAGATATAATAATAGGTTATTTTTCAATAAATTTGATACTATTATTTCAATGAGTAAAACGGTGCTTTTCACTTATTAAATATATTTATATATATGTGTATCACATATTACATCTGCGATCAACTTTGCCCCTACATGATGAAAAATCGAGTACAAATCCAATTCATATACTTATGTTTCATCGATTGGATTTCTTTTCAATTATTTGTCGGACAGACACGATATTCAGCTAGTGTCACCTCTCTTGACGAAAGTACGTCTAACACCGGCCGACGAGTCGCTCCCCGGCTTTCCGGAAGCCATAATTCGATTATCGTTTGCAAAAATTTTCTCCTATCTTCAAACGCCTTGAAATGTAGTTAATGACCATCAAACTGATGGGTGATATTCCCCAAAATACGTGACCGCGTCGCTGGATACTGTCTGATACGCGTACATGAACCGAATAGCCGCCCGCCCCTGCGTCCTTAGCCATTGCGGCAATGCCCCGCCAAACACACGCCAAGGAAGGCGCCCACGTCGGAGCGCCATAAAACAAAACTGAATGCACAACGCTCATTAAGAGGTGCCTTCTGGCCTCCCTCAGGCCACCGACGTTTAGCGTAAAGGCGTTAAAGGTGGCCATAATCCTCTGCGAATTTTCAGACACGGCGTGAATGTGCGTACCGCACATCATCCCTTTGGACTCTAGTGTAATGCCCAAATACCACAGGATAGTCCAGCACTTATAGTCTAATCCAGCTGTTGCAACCGAAACTTCAGCAACTCGCGGCTTCACGTGAACACTACAGTTTCCGTCTTATCAACAAGCTAAGTTGTAAGTCAAGTCTGTCTATGTGAATAGTGACATTCATGAGGAATGAATCACTACGGTTCTCCACTTACTTCCCCGTATGAATCTCTACCACGTTTTATCGTCAACGAATCTGATACAGGCTGTTCCCCTTAAAAGCAGAAGACGATAGTTAAATATCTAAACAATTAGGTAATAATGCAGTTCACGATTTGTACTATAAAAATTCTTACAAAATATATAATTCCTTATTATAGACGTAGTTGTATACAAAAGCTCGATAGGTTTCTACATCATTAAAGTTAACCACTCTAAATCCATCACCCAGAAATGCTAATCTAATGATATAACAGTAATGTTATTATATATAATGATATAATAATCTAATGATATAATCATTATGATCTGATGATTAAAATCATTACTGTCACTAATATAAATATTGTTTTTTTCTTACCTTTCACATTTTGTGACCCTTAAAACAAATTCTTATTCTCGTCTGTTTGGAGAAATTTTCAAGTTGATCAAACAATCAAACGTTTACGACCAAAACTCGTATGAAAAACCAATACTTACACAGTTGTTAAACCAACTAAATTTCTCAACAATTATTTGTGGCGCAGATCTTTGAGGAACTCAAACGAACGTAATTCGTTATACGTGAAACGTAATTCAGAACATCGCTAAACAACATTATCCGTAAGTACAGGCGATACGCGATATTCGACATAGTAGCCAATATAAATGTACACTTACTTGACCGAAATTGTAATTCGTTTCATTATTTAAACAATCATTTCTGCAACATTTATTATTTAATGTACAATGAAAAACTTCTATTAATTCTAACCTATGCCGCAACGGTGCCTTTAGTATTTCTCTGCTTTCTGCTACTGATTGTTTACATTTATTCTTCAAGGACAATAATTGTTTTTCGATTTCGGAACTCTTTTTCATTTCTGTGGCCAAATTGTTTCCTACGAGATCAAAAAACAAGCAAACGTGCACGTTTCAATTTCAATATATCTTGTACATTTATATATACGATACGATACTCAAACATGTGTATGCAATATAAAAATAATTTGCTAAAACCGGAAACGTCACTTACTGACTACGTCGATTTCTTTATTTTTTATCTCCATCAATCGATCCACCATCGCAAATATCATAATAATATCTTGCTTTTGTTTGATCGAACCCCTTTGCCAAGATAGTAAATATTTTACGGCAATTTCGATGAAGCTCGTGTACCTTTTCAAATATAACGTGATTTTAATATATTGTTTATAAAAATGTAACGCTTAAACCATATAATTAGTAGAAATATGAAAGTATATGAATAAGATAGTTACAGCCCTTTCCTCCTTAAACGAACTGTAATAAATGTATCGTATACTTTTTGCACAGAATAGAGGTATTTTCGATTACATGTTGATGTATGAATGACAGTTCTTGTATTGACAGCGATTTGAAACCGGTGAGACCTATTTCATTCAGTGTCGCTTTTAAATTCAAACGATTATTTGGCACCACGATATCGCCACCACGTCCAAACTTGTTCGATAATTGATCGACATCTTTTATACCGTTCAGCTCTATGTATGAAACAAAATCGTGTAAACGAACATAAACGCGTCGTTCGTCGTAAGGAATGTACTTAAGATATCCACAATCGTCGGTTCTAATTCGGTCTGAATATCGACCGTTTTGCATGGGACCGTGTTAAGTTGAACGGCCGAGAAAGACTCATCGGGGTTGACGTTTGCGCTGGTGCCAACGATTGTCAGGTCCGTCCCGACATCATCGTCAGTCACCACGTTAATCTGCATTGACGCTGAGGGGGTTCGCTGTCTAGACAAATCATTCTGAATCCGTGCCGTTTTATTTACCGTCGAATCAATTTGGATACCCATAGTACCGAATACCGACGAAACTGTCTGCGCAGTCGTGTTCGTCGACGCCAAGTGGACCGTTTGCGTGGAAGCGGACTGAATTTCTCGGATGGATGATTCGGTTTGATACCGCGGTGATAGCTTAAGTGTTTCACTACTTTCCGATAGAAGTTTTCTATATTCTTCGTTGACAAATAATAATTGATCTTCAACTTCAAATCGCTTTTTTATTTCTGCAGCCAAATTGTTTTCTACAGAAACAAAAAACAAGCAGACATACACATGTAAATTTTCAATATATTGTGTGTGTATATATATATATACACGTTTCGATACTGAAGCATGCGTATGTAATACAAAATTATTTACTAAATTCGGAAACGTCACTTACTGACTACTTTAATTTCTTTATTTATTATCTCTATCAACTGATCCACCATCGCAAATACTAGAATAATATCTTGCTTTTGTTTGATCGAATCGGCTGTCGGTTCTAATTTAGTCTGAATCTCGACCGTTTTACGTGGGACCGAGTTAACTTGAACGGCTAAAGACTCATTTGAAGTGACGTTTGCGCTGATGCCAACGATTGTTAGGTCCGTCCCGATATCATCGTCAGTCACCACGTTAATCTGCATTGAAGCTGAGGGAGTTCGCTGTCTAGATAAATCATTCTGGACCCGTGCCGTTTTATTGACCATCGAATCAGTTTGGAAGCCGATGGTACCGAATACCGATGAAACCGTCTGCGTACTCATATTCGTCAACGCCGACTGGATTGTTTGCGTGGAAGCAGACTGAATTTCTCGGATAGACGGTTCGGTTTGTATGCCAACGTTCAACGACGATAATTTCGTCTATATGTTCGCAAACAGTCCGCACTTAAATTCTGTTTTGGTCATTACCACCCGGGATATGATGTTACCTTAAAAATGGAAAACCACAAACGGGCGAAATAGTTCGTCGAGTTCCACCAGTCGGTAAATAACGGGTTCTTAATAAGGTGGACGACGGACAAAATACTCCTCCACCACGAAGAATACTATAAAGGTTTCTCTTGGGCAAATGTATGTGGCCTAGATTCGATAGGCCTCAAACTTTTCTCAAAATTCTCAATTTGTTCCTGAATAAAAGTGGTCAAATTAAAACCGTTTGGTTTCGATAACGCAATTAAGTTAAAATTTACTTCTACGTCAATATTACAGCCGTTGCTGTTCTCCAAAATAAGTTGATCGGCTATGATGTAATTCATTGTTAATGTTTCTTGTAGCCTGGATTTTAAATGTTTTATAAAGACATCTTTGTCGACATTTATTTCTTCACTATTGATGTATGTAATCCCTTCTTTTACGTTCGACAGCACCGTCTCCATTTCGGACGAATAGTGAATTATTATTCCGGTAATTCTTAAAGAATCAAAAAATGTCGCGGCGACACCAGTTATATTGATTAAAATCAATATAAATTTTTTTTTATAATTCATTCGATTATTCGTGAAATTGAAAATGTTTGTTATAATTATCGAGACCATGGAAACCTAATTATTATTTTCGTAAATATGTCCGTATGTCCTATGTCCGAAATGATATTGCTAAAATAAACCGAATGAGAGTTAACTAAAATATAAGCGTTATTATATATAAGTACTTCAGAGTACAACTTATTTAAAATACAATTCGATTCCTACAACACAATATTCTGATATATAATTTTATGTCGTGTTATTGTAATAAATTTAAAACAACTAAAACAGAAAAAAAATAAAAGGAGGAAAATGTGGACGGGCTGTTTTATAATTTATCAAGTTATTACGTTTAAAGTTCAGGGTCGTGTGTCTGAGAATTATTTAGAAATTTTGTTAATATATCAAATAATTGTTGGTAAGCAAAATAAATAATATGGCAAAAATAATCAAATAAAATGAATAACGATTATTATTTAATTCACTAGGTGTATTCGGCTCCTTAAGTCTAGAAAAGTAAGAAATTGTGTAAAGGAAAAGGTCGGGGTCTGTGAAATTATATGCATATATATGAATGCATATCACAATTTAGTTTATGTAAAAAATACAGTACACAAATATTTTAAAACTTTTTATAAAACGAACTTTCCCTTGACCTACTCGGAATACCTACTACATTGGAGAAATCACACTTACGGCACGTTTAAGAGAAAACAATACACATCACAGACGCCGAACGTACGGATTAGGAAATTATAAAATCATTCGGCTACACACTACTTGAACGAACAAAAAACTATAAAATTTAATACTTTCATAAACTTAAAATTTAAAGAGAGCTACGAATTACAAAAAAGTTGAAAAATCGTACTTATGCATGTTTGAAAATAATAAATGTAAATGCCTGTGAAGGATGCCAATTGTAAAGATCGATGACTAATTAACAATAAAGGAGAAATCATTCGACCGCTTGCGGCACGGGATAAAGTCAAATACTATTACAAACCGATACTAATAGTCTACCTTACACCACTTCGCTTCCCGTATGAACCTCTATTACGTTTTGTCATCAGCGAATCCGATACAGGCCGTTCCCCTTGGAAGCGGAAAAAGATAATTAAAAAAAATATGAACGTGACGCGGGACACGCGTTTGGAATGAAGTCCCTTCCGTATGCAGGATAAGTATAATTAATCATTAACGTGCCTGGATCTCATTCTCTCCACCCACCTCTCTCTTTATATTTGATTATTGATGCAATAAATAACTATATTCATAAATTTATTTGTAATATTTATATATTTATTGTTTTTTTAAAGATTGTATTAATCATACAAAAAATTGTGTATTACATATTTTGATTTCGTATATTAATTTGTGAATAGATCCTAAATGTTTATAATAATTCTCTAATTATGCTATAATTTTTTCACAATTTTGAACATTTATTTTATAAAGACATTGCATTAAATGAGTTATATTGAGGTTATGTTGTAACGTCAATCAACGTAACCAACCTCCCTATTTGTGTGCCTCGATGATTTCGTTCCCCTTAAGTAACCCGTAAAAATTGTTATTTTTTAGCTTATCTGGCTTTTCCTTCGAGATATCGGGTTTTTTCAATTTTTTTTTGTGGTTATGTTGTCGTAAAATAATTTTGAAATCGGTTTTGAACAATTATAATTATTTTCTTATTTTCTTATTACGCTATATATTTTTTCTCTGATGGTTAAATTAATAAAATATTAATAATTTGGATTGATTATGATGTCACGTACGAATAATATAGAAATATCCTAAATATACAAACACAATGTATAGATAGGCTGCGCTGCGCCAAAACAGATAGCGTGGCGCTATATATATATTCTGACGCCGTGGCTCGTATATACCATTATTTCTTACTGATTCGTCCCATGCATGTACGCGTGGCGCCGCATATCTATACATGTATATATATGTCCAAGCGACGGCCACTATATAGAGTACTTGTATAGTGAGCAAAAGGAGGAGGGAGAAAGGGCCCGTATATAATAGTCTCATGCAGTCTTAAAGTGCGTAAGAGAGAGAGAAAGAGAGAGGGAGTGAGAGAGGTGGAGTCAGTGCACAGTGAGGGGGGAGCAAAGGCAGTGCATGGGAGGGAATAGTTATCGATCTCCTTCATTCTCTCATTCTCTTTCGCTTTTTCGTAACGTTACATTTTTTCCCGGCTAGGTCCTCGTGCCGAACCCGGCATAAGGAACTTCGTTCCAATATCTGAATACTTCATATAAGGTAATAATGCAGTTAAGGATTTGTACTACAAAATTTCTTACAAAATATTTGATTCCTTATTATGGACGTAGTTATATACACAAGTATCATAGGTTTCTACATCATTAAAGTTAACCACTCTGAACACGTCACTTAGAAATGTTAATTTAAGGATTAAAATCATTATTGCCACTAATATAAATATTGGTTTTTTACTTAGTGTTCAAATTTTTTGACCCTTAAAACAAGTTCTTATTCTTCTCCTCATTTGTTTGGAGGAATTCTCAAGCTGATCAAACAATATCCGTCTGCTCCTTGCCATATTGAATATTTATAACGTTTATGACCACAAATCGTATGAAAAACCAATGCATATACAATTGTTAGGTCAACTTAATTTCTCAATAATTATTTATCGGGCAGACTTTTGAGGAACTCTCCCGTAATTAATTCGTTATACGTGAAACGTAATTCGGTATATCGCAAAACAACATTGTCCGTAAGTACAGGCAATACACATTATTCGATATAACAGCCAATATTAATGTACTCTTACTTGAACGAAATTGTTATTCGTTGTTTATTTAAACAATCATTTTTGCAAACAATTCTTAATTTTATCTAATACTTTTAAACGAGCAATTCTTGTATATATATATATATATATATATATATATAATCTGAATCTCGGAAACAACTCTAACGATTTTTATGAAATTTAGTGCAGGGGGTTTCGAGGGCGATAAATTGATCTGGCTATTTTTTATTTTTAGAAAACGTCGTTTTATCCGTGTTTTCAGGCAATGAAAAACTGGTTTTATTTAAATTTATTTAAATTTATATATAATTTATAATAATTAATATTAAATTGATTTAAATTTTAAAATTAAGTATAAAATAAAATATTTAAATATAAAACATTATTCATATTTCATCAGAATGTAATTCTTGTCCAAATATAATTTTCTCAAAATACGATTGACAAAAAAAAAAAAAAAAATACCGAGCAAAGCTGGGTCACCCGATATTTATAATAAATAGTACTATATGCAATACTATTTATTTTTTTTTACTATGGTTATAGTTTATAAATTTCGTTCTCTTGTTTTTTCTCTTGTATACTTTGTAAATTATTTTTTTCTATTTCACATGTTTATGATATTCTTTTTATATATTTATGTAATTGTTTTTTATCATTAAAATAAAGATTAAGTTAATTAAATTTTAGATTTTATTAGTTTTTAAATGTTTTATATATTCGTTATATTATGTTGTCAATTAAACCAATAAACTTATTTAAATATTATTAATTATGGTTTATTTAATGCATTTTGTAATAACTCAAAAAGAAAAAGAAAACAACAGGAATTTGGTGAAAAAAAATTCTCAATTACCTATATGTAGCTGTTAGTTATTAGTGGAGAATATGTTTAATATTTTATGAGTTATTACGTAGATTTGTTTTCAGGATCGTGAGTTCAAAAATTATTTATAATTAATAATAACAAATTATTTTATAAATTTATAACAATAAATTAGTTAAACGCTAAGGTCTTTAAATAAACCCCCGGCGGTCGCTGCGTGTCGACGGTACAGTGGCCTCAGACCGGGACTATCAATTCTTCGTGAATAACTCGGTTCGGCGCGCGCTGGACTTGTAGACGACGAACGTTTGATACCGCCGGTTTGGTCGTATCTGCGCACGAGTTTCGGTTTTCGCGTGCCCGTTAACTCCTAGCCACTTACCGCCTGATTCGACCACCACTACTCGACTGGTACCACCATTCCCGGGGATGATCGATCGCTCTATGTTTCTGCTGCTGTCGCCGCCGTGAGACGACACAATGACGACATAAGTGTTCATATATGTGTATATATATATTTATATATATATGTGTGTGTGTGTGTGGGTTTGTGTGTATGTATGCGTGAACGCACGTATATATGTATATAAATATAAACGGAGGCGATTGAGTTATCATTAAATTCCGTATACGAACAACCGACCACCATCAGCGATTTTCGTCGTCGCCGTTACAGCAACGCGAGCTTCTGTGTTTATTCGTTCAACCGCCAACGACGCATCGTGCTATCGTGTGACGATGACTTATTATTTCTTCCCCCTATCGAAATGATTCGAATACTACAGCAGAATAGGAACGTCGAAAACTGCCGTTCGTGCATCGACCCCGTCGTGCGCGCTCTTCAAAATTCCATACGTGTACATCATCGGACTCGTAATACGCGTACCCCGATAAATTCTAGCCATCTGTAATAAGTCTCCCTCTCCTTAATTAATTGCACGTAATATTTAGCCGCATTTTATATGGGGTGTGTAAACGAAACCTAAACATACCTTTATCGATTATAAGTAGGCTCTTAACGGATTTAGAAAATCGATTTCTCATTTTATCATGTCGAGTAGATACAGACTCGTATTAAAAATTAACGTCGTAGTTTCATGTACCACGTGGTAGTTAATTGGAAATAAGTTCAAACTACAAAATATGTCGTATAGATTGTAAAAATGAAATCAATTTTTCTCGGGTTCTTTATCAATTCAATCGACACTAGTATTCTATAACAATGTCCTTGTACGAACTTTTGACGATTTTTTTCAAAGAAGAATTTAATTAAGACCATTAATTTTATCATGAAATCTAATGTCACGTTAATTATTGTAATATGCAATTATCGACGAATGTTGGGCATTTGGAAATTCTTAACTTATCTCTACAACCCGTATCTACGTCCCCGAAACGACTAACAAACACGCGTATTCCGAATAAGTTAAAAATGCGTTAGTCGTTTTACCCAAGTTTGATCGAAATTAATTACGAACGGCCTCTATACACTATTTACACAATAATTTCTGTTTTGTGCTATATGCGTAATAGCAATGGCCTTATTATTAAACGATCAGTTTGCAAAGTTCGAAATACCATAAACGACTTAAAATCGTGTTATAGGGGATTCATTTAAGGATTGATTAATCATGTAATTCCACTACAAAGTCGTTATCAAAGTCATTAATAAATATCGACACTGAAAACACGTTTTAATAATATGTATTAAACGTGAAAATATAGCGATCGCGATCTTAAAAACCGATATTATCCGTCGTATATCACGGATCAATACATATTTATACACTAACGGGACTAGCGCATGGTTGACTTTACAATCGTACAATAACAAAGACAATAATAGAAAAGGAAAATGGGATAGAATAGTTAAATTAATAAATATTGATAACTTAAATATACATATTAATAACGTTAACAATCGCTAGTATCCGAAGTACGTAATTCAGAGGTAACATAGAAACAAAATCTATCGGATTAATTACAATCGAATATATCGATATCCAGTTTATTGATTATGATTCGATTTACTTGGTGAACTATAGTTATTAAACGGTTAGTATTGATTTCGACGTAGACAATAAGTTCGGTAATATTAAAATCGATATAAAAAATTTTTTGGAAAGCCGCTTAAATCATCATACACATTGAAAATGTGAATGAATTCTTCGAAGATTTAAGATTTCTAGACTAATAATTGAATGACAGACGCAAAAAAGTTGATACGAATATGCGGAAAGAATAACGATCGTTTCGAGATGGAGGTATCGTATTTGAGGATTACATTTGTACGCGCGTCAGTTAGAATAATTGTCGATTCGTAAACGTATCGCGAAACGTTATAATCGTGTATACAATGTGATAGGGTGTCTTGTAGTGATTTTTGTGGGTAGTTTGCCTCACGGTTTTAGAAAACTACCGGAAACATCGAAAACGTCAAACGAAATATCGACCAGATATAATTTGCTGGCGAAATATAGCGCGTATAAACATTATTCTCCACGCAAGTGTGTTTATAGATAAAAAAAGAAACGCGTCGTTGTAAAACCGAATAGTTCATTTCGTTCAGGATGTAAAGTTAACGTTACGTAAATTCGCGTAATTTTGACTATTCGTTGACGTAATATTATAGTTTACGATCGCGTGCTTCAAATTTGAACAACAAATTATGTATGTATACGTAAGTACTATATGTACACGCACATACACGACTGTTTTTATGCGTCGAATAAAAGAGAATACGTTTTGGACCGACGTGGATCGGGTGTGGTTATTGTACGCGCATCCCGACGGAAAATTGAAACCGCGCCGTTGTGTTTAATATATAATTAAGTGCCGCGCGTCGAAATGATTATCGAACATTTCGTTACACACGATATAGTAATCGTAAGTACGACGGCTAGTAAATATTGTGTGTAGTATAAGTCGACGAGACCTTGTTGTTCCATATCCGGTCACAACGTGATTTTTTACTTTGTGGCCGCTATGTATTATATATATGGTCACAATCCGTTGTACGCGTGTCTCTTAATAGCTGTTATTATAATATCGCGGCGCGTTTAAAAGTCACCGCGGCCATCAATTACGGGCTGTTCGGGATGTAGAACTAAATATGTCGAGAGAACGGGAAAGTATAGCGCCGCGACTCCGAACCGAAATGGAGTAGCGGACTAAGACGCGAACGCTGTTCGTTTGTGTGTATGGTTCATAGACGCGCCATAATCGACGTCGTTATCGAATACGATGCGTATTTAGCGGCGCTCGCGCTAATTAATACCGTCCGGATAATTTTGTCGACAATACGAGCGTTTCGTTTTTCATTTAACCGGTCGTACCGGCAGATTTTCGACACACCCGAAAAATCCGGTTACCGAAAACGAATTGTTTTGGAATTTCGTTATTTCATCGACGCGTTTAGAGTAACACGCCGCTTGATTTAGCGTTCCGTTCTTATTATAATATACATATATCGTAATATCGTCGAGCGCCACGTATCGTCCAATATTATACGAATGCGTACCTATTTATGGAGATAAATAAGCCGGTTTCGTCGACTTGACCACGCGTGTGATTCGAGATGTAATATCGGTCGACCTTCACGTTCATTCCCAAACAGGAACTATATGGTATTGATGTAATTATCGATCTACGTTTAGACGAATTTTTTTTCACCCGGTTAAATTTGCATAAATTATTGTAATATATGTGTACAACATAATGGTTGACGCCATTAAATGATATATCAAGCGTTTTTTTTTTTTTAATAAGAGTTCAACAATCGATAGTCGTTACGGCGTCATAATTTATGTCGCGTCTAAAATAATGATTTAGAATAATGAATATAAAATAGTACACTAGCGGCTGTATATAATTACGGAACAGTTGTTTTTTGGACACCGAATTAACGAAACCGTTTAAGTATATAATTTAGTTGCGGCGTGTCCAACGATTAGTCGTTTTTTTTATATTGGTGACTGATTTTAAACTTGAATAAAGGAACGAGTTCGAAATATATACGTTAAAAAAGATTAGACGCACTGAAAAACCAAAAGTATTAAAGTTATTATGTAATGTCGGTATATCCTCTATAATTACACCTACTCGTGGTTTTTCGACTAGTTTTGGATTTATACGAAGCGTTATTTTCTCGGATATTCTTTCGTTCCGCGGAAGTGTTCCGCGACGAGAACGCAATTATGAACAAAATTATTCGGAACGGTAATCGAATATTTGAAAACGAGCGTTCAAACACTTTTATAAAATTTGACGAACGCGTTACGAGACCGCGGTCTATGAACGTCTCGTTTCAGCGTACCCGTATGCAGATGTTGTCGAATGTGTAGACGCCAGCGAAACGATCGAATTGTACGGGAATGACTACGTTAAACAGAACGCGTTTATAATAACGCACGGAGTTCGCGGTAGTCTCGGACGAGTACGGGACGAGTACGGGACGACGAATAATAATAGTCGGCGAAAATATAACTAACGAATAATACGTACGTGGGACTGTTGCGCCGTACGCGTGTTGTCGTATTATTATAATCTGATAAACGTGCAATATAATTTGGCAACGACGGAATAACGAAGACGACCGACGAGCGTATGTAATTATTCGCCACATGTGTCTACCCCCTACGTGAGAACGCCCCTGAACCAAATCGTACGAAATGATTATTGTGATTCGCGTTTTGCGAATCACGATACGTTTTATAAGCGAACCGTGCGGGTCTTGCGCAACAGAAAACAAACGTGGCGGCGGACATTTTTCACTTGCCGAACGGGATCGAATAGCTAATTATCGTAATAACGTCGTTGGTTACGTCGTCTCGCGTCTGCCGGTCGTGGCCAATTTTTCGGCAAAACAGAACGCGCGCGAATATTGAGCAATAATATGTATATCCCGAAATAAGGTCAGAGAGTTGTTGTACCTAATAATATTTTATGAATTAACGAGATACAAAAAAAAAACCACTACAGAAACGTAACACCAAGGTCTCTGATTATGGACGTATCTAAACTACGAATTATACCCGTAAGTGTCGTATAATATATAACGGTATCGAGAGTAAAACGGTAAAATACCGTCATCGTTAAAATGTTTACACTTTGCCGACGACAAACGCGCGAAACGTCAGGTCAACCATAGCGATCGTACTACATGCAGTATAAAACGTCGTGGTGTCAAGTATCGAAACGTAAATAATACGATTAATTGGCGGCATAAAATTTCGATTTGCGGCGGATCGTATCCCGGTTCACGCGCCCGTATTAATATGTCATAAACGCGTGTAGTGTCGGTATTTAAAATTTACGTCTGCCGAGCGGTGGCCGATTTAACAGTCGTTTAGTCGGCAAATGCCGACGTGTCCCCTCGCCTTCAATTCCGATCCGTGACCCCAATCGTATGAATCGAGATAATTTTTTATTAAAACTTTTCTGCCCGTCAACACTTCCGTTTAGGTTGTTGTGATAATTCGTAACCGCCGTCGAGTACATCGAATTGAAATATAAAAATCTATTGTTCACAAATCGAGCGACTTTAGAAAGTTTTAGTTTTCGAAACGGATACACGTTTTTTAAACTACGATTAATCGTGTCTCGCAAATTATATTTCAACATAATACGTAACCGTTTTTCCGAAGGTATTTTTTTTTTTTTTTGGAAACACGTAATCGGACCATAATTTGTAATCGAAAATTGTATATTTAGTATAAAGTAAACGTCGAAAAAATATTGACTACGTTTAAAAATAACGATTTCGATTATTTGTTATTACCTTAAGACACGTAAAAATAACAATTCTGTTATTTATACTTCCGTTCGGGATTTTGGAAGTATTATTTTTACGAGTATTTTTTATTATTTTTTATATTAATGGGAATTATAATTTACGATAAACGACAGTTTATAATAATATACTCGAAAATTTGATAATTTTTCGATTATTTATAAAAAATAACTTGCATTATTCGTAAACGATATTGTCCAAATAGAAATTCTTGATTTTTTCACGTAAATTTTCCGACTTACATTTAACTTATAAATTCGTCCCGTGCAGTTCTGAGCATGTGTAATATGATATAGTCGTGTCTACCTGATATTATAATTTTCGGCAAAACCAAATTCACGGAATCGAGTTCCGGACGGGGAAATGGATTATTTATGCGGCGCAAGTTTGACGGGATAGTGTCGGAGAGAAGAAAGAATAGCGCTTGATTTTCCTTCTAGTTTTCGCGCGCACGGCCCACGGCGTTTTCGTACACATTTATTGTTTTCTACGGACATTGAACGCGTTGACAAGCTGTCACCGCCGCCGTCACCGACACGTCAATCATTCATTTCGCTAGAACCGAATAGCGAGGTAAATGAGAAATTTTCACTTTTCCGGCAAAATCGATACGGCTCGATAATAAATACGTATGGCCCTTCTAATACGTTATGCAGGTAGGCCAAGATGATTTCGGATTCGCGGTTTTCTCTTTACAGACGAGATGTATTTTTCGAACCTCTCTGTTTGATACATACGGCGTGCGTAAAATATCGTACCCGTATCTCATTGAAAAGCCGGACGTTTACGTGCGAAATATTATAAACGAGCGTTACTTCGGATTTGTTAAGTCGCCAAAGACAAACACGCGTGTACGTGGGTGGCCGTAAAAAACGAAATATATTTTTATAAAAAAAAAAAACGGGCGCGGTCGAGTTTTTTTAACCGGGTGTTCCGTAATAAACTCGAAAACTGGATATCCGCCGCCGCCGCCTATCGTATTTTAATAAATGTTTATCGCGTTATATTTTCGGACTGGTTTCTGTTTTAACACTATGGGAAAGTCAAACGGGCCTGGTGAATTATTTATAGTATTTACCGTTTATTGAACGCGTCTATTGAGAAATCCTTATCCGGACGTTTTCGTTACACTAATAAAAACTAAACAAATAAAAAAGTCATACGCGCGTTTACGCTGTCGGTTAGTTATTTACTACTTATATAGACACAAGTTACATACATACATATATATATATATACACACATACCTACTCTGACGGGATTTTAATTAGAACTGTCTAAGTGGTCGTAAATACTCAATTAGTTCTACGTAAACGTTACATTAATAACGTAATCTATTTTAACGAAATATGTAGTAATAATGATATTTCAAAAACGAAATTATAGCCGAACCTGTTTTGGTGTTTCGCTGGTCAATTCCGAACGAGTAATTTGTCGTTATTATCATTTTTGGCGTATTATTTTTACGCGCTACCACGGCGCTTATTATTCGCGTTTTCGATAATTATTTACAACTTGAACGTTATAATTTATCGTTGCGTAGAAATTGGAAATATTCCGTGGCGTAACTATTATTATTATTATTATTATTATTAATACGTTAACGTTTGAATTACAGATTGGTACGCGGTCTTTGATGTAAAATATGTGTGCACTATATGTACGACACGAGCTCCGCATTCGGTGTTAATAAAAACTATCGATACGTCATATTAAATGTTTACACATTTGGGTTATTTCACGGAGATTCCAGAACGTAGTTGTTATAAACATTTGGTTACGCGATGTTATTTTAAGCGATTATTCCGTTGGATTTTTTCGTTCAAAGTAACTTGTAATTGACTTAACGTATTATGGGGTTTAGTCAGTCATATTACGAGTAACGATAACGATCGACAAACGGGTAAACGGGATTTTAAATTAACAAAATTGTAATTATCCGTTTAAAAAAAAAAAAAAAACGAAAAGTATACTGCATTATAGGAAGCGCGAAACGACGGTATAATAAAATAAAGATAACGGTTGGCCGAACGTTACATGTTTATACACGATTTTTGTATCGGTGATTTCGAAGGAAATGTCGAGTTTGTATCATTTAAATTGTTTGTACGTTGCGAGTTATCTATGCAGTACTCGTACGTACATTATCTATTTATTTAATAACCGTGTATTAACTTTCACAGTTAAATACGAAAAAAAATTCGGCGAAATTTCTCTGGCGGGTCATACGTACAACGATAATAACGTATACTGTTATTATCGCTGGACTATCGAATAAAATAATAGGACGTTCCAACGCGAAATCGTCGAGAGAGGTAGAACGCGAAAAACCTTCAATATCGTCAACTTTCGAACGCAGAATTTTCGTCGCGAATATATATATGTATTTCGTTCGTGTTTCGGATTAAATAAAAGGCCGGTCGATTATATATGGCGTATAGTAATAGCTACGCGGCCGATGGAAATAATCGATTTTCCGCCGCCACACGACCGTCTAGACACGGTGGTGGATGTATATTATACGTAGTCTGCAGAAAATCGCACGTTGAGTCACCGCGACGACGCGACGCCTAATGTTGGCATATTTGCAGGTGGGTAGGTCGTACTACGATATATATTCACGGGAACTCGGCGAAGACAACGTACAATATATTACGTCCGTCGCGTGTGCGCTTTTTTCTTTTTTCCGAACACGCGTAATTACTCTTTAAAAAACGCGCGCGCACACAGCGCGTACAAACACTAACGTACATTGACAGACGTGGTTGTTTTTTTACCGACGAAATCAAAAACACGCGCGCGCCAGGTCGTTGACGTGTTCCGAGGGTGGGGAGAAAGGGAAGGGCAGAGCACTATCCGTGCAAGACGTCCATAATAATAAAAATATATCGTTTCGGTAAGTCCGTCTATGGTTTTTTCGCGACACGGCCGCGCAAATTTATGCGAGCGTAGGTACACGTAAACTGTGTACGTAATATATATATATATATATTTATGCACGTACGCGTATTTTGGCGTTCGTTTGTCAGGGCTTGTTTCAGATCGTTATCAGCGGCACGCCGCGGATATAGAGCCGTGTGCACTCGCGCAACAATGAAATAATAAAAACCGTATACGCGAATATTGCGCGTTCGCGGACATGCCCGACGTTTTTCGTCATCGTCGTCGTATTATTATTATTACTATCGCGAAGCTATACGAGTGTCTAAGACGTATTTTTTTTTGCTCATCGATTCGGTCTTTTCCTTTGCACGGGTCTCGGTACATGATTGCAAGTCAGATACATACGATATATATATATATATATATATAACCATATAGGCGCTCGAATAATAATCTTGCGAATTTCGTTTCTCCCTTTCCCATCTAAACGGACACTTAATACGCGATCACGCGAACGTCACGGTAATATTCCCGAACACTTGTATGTATGGGTGTAAGTGTACGAGTGTGTGTATGTGTTTGTGTATGCGTACGTATAGTGTGGACATGTATATATGGGCTGGATACGCGACGAGAGAGGTATAATATGAATAATTCGCTTTCAGATTATAATGCACGCCGGAGTTTCGTGCGTTATAAATGGAAAAACGGTCGAACGCGATCTCTGTCCGTGAGAGCAAGGTGGGAGAGGAGAGGGTAGGGGTGGAGGATGAATGGAGCCTCGGTGTCTTCACGATATTATCTGAACCGCATCGCGGTAATTGCGCGAATCGTGTTACGAAACGCCGCGACGATTTCGTGTTACCGGGTATTTTAATTCGTAATTAATTTATAGTATTCCGAACGAATCGTCGTTGTCTGAGTTATAATACTATGGGGAATCCGATCGTCGTGAAATTGCCGTATTGTTCGAGCAATTCGTAATTGTATTATACGCGATTTATTATTATTTTATACTTTTTTCGCGTGTTTATAGCGCAAAGCGAAACTACGACGAAGAAAACGAGCTGAGATACGGAAACGTAAAAAAAAAAACGATTTCGTTAAATTCACTACGGCTACGGAACGATAAACCGTCCGTCTATATCCTCGTTTTCGAATCTTTGTTCGAAGAACACGTAAAATTGTCTAATATAATTACGTATACAATGTTTCTCCGGGCGGTGATTACCATGAATATATATATATATATATATATACTAACAGCAATGTTTTCTATGGAACGTTGCTGGCGCCTGAGGCTGAGCCATATTTATAGTCTGTAGGTTCTTTAACAAAAAATTTGTTTTAAAATAAATTCGAATAATAAAAAATTTTTAGCTCGTATTGTATTTACGTATATGAAACTAATCAGCCCCGGGAAATCATTCCTGACGTTTCGTTGGTTTTTTTTACCGTACAACATATACGAACTAATGATATTGTAAAATATTACTCGTAATAGATTTTATTCGAGAAAAATAGCTATTATATTTCATTTCGGTATAAAATATAAACGCTCTTTGTAAAGTAAGGGTTGTTTTTTAGTTGGAAAAATATTTTTCTTTCGCGTGTAACATGTACGGATATTTTTGAATTTTCGGGTAGTTTTGTAGAAGATTATAGTAACGGTTAACAATTTATCCGCGCTCGATCATTTAGGCGATATTTCGAATACGATAATTTATCCATTGTTTTTCAATTGAAAATAATAACAATACGCGGCTGATTTATATTTACTTACGTACAATAGTAAATTTTTATTAGTCGACAACGCCATACGACGCGAAGTAAAAGTTGAATCGCGAAAATACTATTATAATTACAACGCGATATTTTTTGTTAAGCGAATATAATTATTCAAATAAATATGTTATTGTATTCATACGTATAAATATTTATATTGTTAAGCGAACGCGGTATCGATAATATTGTATATTATCGTAATTACGTATTATTTTGAAGTATCGATTTGGAATAATTTAAAACGAATCGAAATATATTTTAAATATTATTTTCGAAGTATTAATTATTAAAAAAATACGTTTCGTCGAGCTTGATTTCTGTGTTATTGTAATATATATATATATATATATGCGTGTTTTGCTTAACTATATACCTCAGACTGATGTCCTTCATATACTCCAAACACTCGTATAAAATTCAATACGAATACTATTATCATAAGTGATTTAAACATATATTCCGAATACTACAATGTTCTTATTAGACAGAAAATATTTATTCTAATTATTCGTAAAATGTATTTTATCTAAGTACGGTCGCCATATTTATCGTTGAAATAATATCAACGGGTTATACACATTTTATAAAATAGTACGTATAGTGAACATACATAGAGTATACTATATAGACAGTATACGTGTATACACGGATTGGCCATTTGAGCTTATCATACAGGCGTGTATGTACTGTAAAATATAGTACCTATATAATATGTAATACGCCCCACGTGCATAAAAGAGAAAGACGAAGGCGATTTATAATTATACGGTAAATCGTTCTCTTTTCTCCATAAAAAATACGAAAAAACTTCATACAAAACCGATACATTCGTGTCTATATTTATACATCGCTGTCAAACGTTAATATACGTTCGTTAATTAACTAACGATTGTATTTACGATAAATATATATGTAATTAAATATTACTTCTCAATTTTTTTTTATATTCTAGTTGTCGGAGTAAACAATCACATATTGCGGCATAACGTACGTTTGGCGCAATACCAAGTATCCCGACGATTGCGGATCGGCCTTAAATGCCCCTTGTAACGGACATTATATGGACAATATAAGGACACCCCGTCGCGGATACGAAATCACCGGGTTTTCGTTCCTGTTTTCCCATTGTTCCGCTGATAAACGTTTAATATTTTCTTCTTCACGCCCACCTAACGATTAATCAATAATTTTTACCGGACAACCAAATACGCGTATAAGTTGTTTCGAATTTTCAAAGAAACAAGAGGAATCCTGACTGAATTCGATTGTTTATCAAAACGCACTAGCGACTGTTATTTGTAAAGATGTGTGTTTCATATACTTAAATGGCCGCTTATTAGATTCGTAGTTTTCCTCGCTGTGTTCGTTAAATCTGTGGCAGAATTGTTTTAAAGATTTGACGTCAGTTTTTAAACTAAACGATCAAATTTCACGTATTGTTAACAATTTTTTAATATATATATATTCGGGAGATATAAAACTTATAGCCGCGTATTTGTTTTATGAATGTGATAAAATATTAGTCACGCATATGTCCTTATATATTATTATATAGTATATGTATATGCTGACATGTTTTTGTTTATGTGTGAATCATATTTATATCTATATTATTTCTAGTATTGGTAAATATTAGTTGTATAATGACGATAACAATATGCATAGGTGCATACTAATCCAGTCTTGCTCGATTACACAAAAAATAATTTCTTTACCAACCTGCAAAATTTAACTGTAAACAATTTGGCGTTTAATTGATCGTTTCTGTTTATTATCGTGGTTATATATATATATATATATATAGTAACCTACATATTTGTTTTAATTAAAAACTTCTCGAATGTTTTCCTCCAATATAGAAACAGCAAAAATGCTTCCTCATCTTTAAAATCATTACACTTAAACATTTTCATAAAAATGCTTAAAATTCGGTATAATTCGGTGTTTAAGTATATTTTGTACTTTTGTACGTATGCTACCAAAAATTGCAATATGTGTGTATAATATATTATGTGTTTGAAAAAACACTATATGTTTTTACAGCGTTTTTGTGATCATATTTTTTTTCTATAAAAAAAATCGCCGTACCTAGTGGTTTTTTTTCGCGTGACAAGATAATAGAATCTAAACGATATAGGCCTATATATGATACATCAGTTTCTGAGTTTTCTTCTGTGTACTTCCGTCAATACTATCATTGTACCAGCGACACGTCCTTGGTGCACAATAATAGGATAGAAAAAATTAATAAAAATTACGTTACAGGAACGTTGAAAGCCTTGGTTTAAAATAAACGTATTAGATTTTGTATCCATTTTAGGTCGTGGGACTACTAATGTACGTTTTTTCGCCAACATAACTTTATATGGATTGTCTTGGCCAACCACAAAAGTAAGCAACACGCGTTTTACAAAACAAAAAAATTAAAATAAATAAGTAAATAAAAAACTATGTGTGTGTGTATGTGTATATATATATATATATATATATATAGTTATATTAAAAATAACAACCGATTATTGTAATCAGTAGTTAAAGGATGCACAGGAAAACATATTTTGATAACGACCTCGAGTATATCGAGTTATTGGGTTTCTACATTTTCAGTATTAAAATACTTATTATGTTCACTACGTAATCGTGTACACACATTTTACGTTATTCAGATAATAACAACGAAATCGCGTTAAATACGTTAAATCGTAAATATGGGCGTCGTTTAACGCGGAGGAGACGAAACACTCAAGACGAGTGAAATCGTGTCGTGAAACTTTGTGTCCAGTGAATACAATTTTAAGGATTTGGTTTGTGTTCGATGTACATTTATAGTGGTCTGCACAGATAAGGGACAAATCCGTAAGGGATAGCGTTACTTCGGTGGCAAATGGAAATACAAGTATATCCGCGCTACGGCGTAATACTTTGGTTTTATTATATTTTTTATATTGGCGTAATTATTTCCGACGCATAAAATTACTTTGCGCAATACTTTTGAAACGCTAGTTCGTATATATGCGCACAATCGCGCGGCGCGTGTATCGACGCAAAATGCATATCGGACGGAATACAATGGTCCATTGAATACGGCCGTTCGAAATTGAAGACACTGAATATCGTGACTTTTGCTTCGAAGTATATTCAAACAAACGATTGAAACGCAGACGAAATTAGAATACGATAAAAAACAATGGGTAACGATTATATCCGAAAACCATTAGATTCGATTATGCATTTCATTAAACACACGATATTTGTGTTTGATAACAATGGCGCTGAGCGACGAAGAGAACCAATAAAATGATTTTGATAGCCGTTTGCTCGGCTGTTCGTAATCGCAGGAACGGTATTCTATATTCTACGAGCCCAAACCTAATTGAACAATATTCGTATAATAGGCTAGCCGAAGTTTTTTCGTCGTTTTCGTTTTGGTTTTGTCTGCCGTGCCAAATGGGGTGAGTGAACTGAATAGACGCTATTATGATATAATAATAATTAATACGCGTTCATCGTCTATTGAATATTTTAGTTGAGTTTTTTTCGCGTATTGTTTCGTCTTGATACCTATGCGCTGGTGTAAAAAAATTAGACGAAACAATTTGAATATCCAGCGCGCGTTTATTATATTGGTTTCTTATTGTTCTTTTTTTTTAGTTTTAAACTTAACATTTTTATAGCTCATCCGACAGTTTAAGTTTGTATTCGTTAAAATACAAATACAACTATTGACCTTTTTACTAGGTACGTAACTTGTATACATTTTTGAAATCGATTTCGCTTAAGTGTATATTTAATTAAATTTCCGACGACTATTTTTCGACGAAAATTAATGGTTCTGTTTGTTTAACAATCGGTTTAATGTTGAACATGTGATAAAAGTACGTAAGATTATTCATTTACGTCATCTGCCCTGTCGAAAATGTAAACGTGTCAAACCGCACGATGAATTGCCTTTCGGTGTGTGACGTCTTTCAAAATTAATTTCCTATGATTTATACCGCTGCCGTAAACTGTTCATCGTCTATTAATAGCTACGAATTAACCAACAAAACGCGGCGAAATAATTTCCAATTTCGCTTTCACCCGTCATTTTGAAAAAAAGATGATGAATTATACACGTTATTCATATTGTATATTTTCGAACAATTTACCGAGCTAAAATGTCGCCGTTAACCCATAATATGACTATTGTAAGTAGTTACAAATTTTCGCGCACGTTTTTATTACGTGGGTTCGTCCAGAAAGTCTGTGGCGTTGTAAATGGAAAGTTTTCGACGAAAATATCGTAACAATTTAACCGAAAGCGAAAACAATTAAAATTATTTTCATGCAACATACACCTATTGGTACGCGTTCTTTTAGAAAGTGCCAGATACGGTTTCACGCGATATTGAATAATGTAAATTCGACATATACGACTGGATTTGTTGTATCGATCAACGGCCGATCGGTGACGTATTCTAGGTCACCCCGGGCCAATGTTTATTGTTATCCCTTTCACCCTACGAACAAAAACAATATCGTTTTCACATTTTACGATATATTAAATATTTAAATACGCGTAAAAATCGTTACTAACGTTTACCGATATATATATTTGCGCTTAGATGTAACGCATTTAGGAGCGACGCGAAATGTTTTACGCATTTATTTAAATGTAACAGTCGAATGATGGTGAGCGCGTATGTTTGTAATAGTTACAGCGGTTAAAGTTCAAAACGTTATGGGCGACAAAACGAAAGGTTATCGACAGACAGGGGTTATCGATGTATCTACAATTGTTGCCCTGGGCCGTGTGTGCCGTAGTAGTATGATTTGTGTATAGCGCGAGTCGTGGTTTAAGTACGTAACGGTCGTTTCGTCGGAACGTTACGTTGTTATTTCGATTTTACAGTCAACGTTTATATGCGTCGTGTATTGTAGGTGTAGTCGAGACTTAATAATAGAAATTTCGTCGAAGCTCGTAGTTACGTAATGAAATTTGCGTCTCGAAAATAAAATAAAAATGTTCGGAATTTTGATTGAAAACTCTCGTTACCTCGCTTCAATTTTCCTCGTTTATTATTATTACTATTATTATTATTAGAAAGGGGAACAAATTCTATAGCTAAACTTCTACACGAATTTAAATCGTTCTTATATATTGTACACAATATATTACGACGAATTTGAGTCGAGTGTCGGTTAGGAAACTATAATAAAAATTATTATTTCGACGAATTTACGATTTTTGTGTATATTACGCGTACGAGAATGTTAAAATTCGAGAAGTGCAGAAAAGTTAAAACGAAAGATTCTATAAGTAATTATAGAACAAATAATTGAAATATGTTATCAATAATTTCAGAGTGTTTATTATAATAAAAATTACTCTATTATAATAGTTTAGATTATCGTATATTATAATTATTTAATATATATAAAATATAAATATAATGGTAAAAATAATATTTCCGAAATCCGAAGTTACGTATAAATTGCGTGAATATTTTTAAAGGTTAATTGATTATTTACAAAATATATATTTCAGTAGCTATTCAATTTATTCATTATGAAGTACATATTACCGTAGTACGTAAACATGTAAATATTTGTTTTTAAAGGGAGAAATGTTGTAAAAATGTATCTTCATACGAAAATTACCGCGATCGAGACCATAGAATGAGATTAAACACGGGAGTCACGCCATTTCGATATTTGTCGACTAAACTCACTTTTAAAACTG
>JAIPRN010001567.1:0-30678 GCA_025469175.1 Geopemphigus sp. TES_GeoC_2020
TTCCGTTTTTTTTTTAATAATAATAAGACCCTCGGTGGAGGAGGTTAGGTGATGGTATTCGTCGAGCGATACACGAAGACGGGAAGAGTCTATTGTGTCACCGACGGACGACGCGACTAGGGGTTGTCTCGTCGACGGCGCGCGCGATTTATGAAATCCGTCCGTCGTCGGCCTTTTCGACGTCGCCCCGCCGGTTTACCGTCGTTGTCGTCCCGGAGACGACGGCAAGTCCTCCCCGCGCACGTCTGCCGCGAATACGATCGGCGCACAAAAGGACCGGTACGTGCCCGCGTCCCGGCCGTTTCGAATTTTCGACGAGTTTTCCGTTTTACCGACCCGACCTCGTCACGAAAACTGTAGTACCCTGGCCGGAGACGGTGCATTCGCGTCCGAGGGCCCGACCGGTTTTCGTCACCGATATGGCGCGAACGACGGTCGTTTCGAAAATGTCGCGACAACGGTACCGCGTGTTCGCGTATTCATTTCCTGTCGCACGCGTACGGCGGATAATTTCCGCGGAATTCGTCGGCATTTCCGTCCAACACGGAACGCCTCTACCGGTTCGTTATTTATTCGACGGCGCCGCGAACACCGGGAACGCGATTAACGACGGAACATTATCGCCGCAGTCTTGGCGCGCGTCATTTTCGCATCCGCCCGGTTTTTTTTTTAACGTAACACAAACTCGTCAAGTATAAACGTTGGAGAATAATCGCGGAATGGTTGCCACCTGAAGCGCAAGAAAAATGTTCGGACCTAACGGCTGTCCTAGACCAGCGATGGTGGTGGCGGTAATGGTATTTATCGAGATCTCGGCTATTCTGTTCAAAGTGTAAAAAGAACCGACGGGCACGAACTTTTTGAAAACCGTTTTGGAACCAGCAAAGATCTACGTTTGCACGTTGAAAACACCGACGTCGACTACACAGCCATGACACGATCCTATCCGTTTTTTCAAAACCAAAAACGAAACGTCCGTTTTCGTTGCTTAGCGCACTTCGAAAAAAATACGTTTCAGAGTCGAACAACGTTAGTCTAAATAATTTCGACGCGAAAACAAACTGAAATTAACAAAACCGTACTGACGTACGCAAAATACATTGTTGTGAATGTTTTTATTTTTTATTGCCGTACTTTAGCGTTCCAACTTTAACGTTTTATAAACACTTTCACTCAAAAAATGAGCGGACATAAGCTAGGTATAAAAAAGTATTACAATATAATTTGTCGTTAAATTACGTACAATTATTTGTTTTACGCGCATATATCTCGTTAAAATATTTGGAAACAATACTAAATTTGAAAATCGATACTCTAATCAGTCAAAATTAGATTATTAAGTAAGCTAAAAGAGGGGGAATTCATTTATAAATAACAAAATTACACTAAATTTTGATAACTGACTAACCTGAAACCTTTGTTGAATATAACCGATTATACAGTTCACTAACGCAATAACTAACAAAAAAAAAAAAACCCAATACAATTACTTAGACTTGACTACAAAAAGTTACGCGAAAAAAATTGATTTAAATAAAAAACAATTTATAAGTAACCGTTGCTATCTATCGTTGTTTTTCTTTACGATTATTTTTCTTCGGTACACTAATTGTAGGTTCTGGTTTTGATGTCCCAATGTACAAATTGTAAACAAATGGTATAAACTAAAAACAAAAAATCCATAGTTTAGTGTTGCTAACGAAAATATATTTACGCGTCATTTTCACCTGTATAATAAAGTAGACTGCAGTCAAATAAACAGCTATGGCTAGAGTAAGAATGAGATCAAATACTGCTGGTTTAACGCTAAAAAAAAAATTAATAAATAGAACATCAATATTATCAGTTTGATAATCATGTAAACTGCGTCGAAGATTGTAGGAGAGAATTTTTGTTTTTAAATTTTAACCAAAGTTATTTTGTATGTTTGGAATTTATAATAAATTAAAAAACTAAAATATTTTTAATTATTCTAAAATATATACTTAAATAACTTCTCTTCACCTCAAACCCAATCTATATTTAACGTGACGTATCAAAAAAATGTCTGTTATTATTTTAACGTACATACGTATTCGACCGAGTATTTTTATTAAATTTATAACGAATTATTAGGGCGCTACAACAAAATTTGTTATTTCTGTCTATTAAAACGAAATTCCCAAAAAAGTATGCCCTTAAATGGTGGCGTTTAGCTCGCTTTAGAGTTTAAACCCTCATTACCATAATTAAAAACGAAACCAAAACCTGTATTGTCTAGTTAATTTTTTATTAAAATTATAATTTTAAAACGAAAAATTCATAGTCCTTTATATATATATGTATTGAAATTATGAAATAATATTTATTTAGAATATGGCCGGATAATATACTTGTCTTTAAATTTGTTAGGTTTGTGCAATTGTATAAATTCAAAATGTAACCTTAAGACACAAAAGAACACATTTTACCTAAATACTTGTAAATTCGCTCTAGTAACTGTATAGAATGAAAACTGTGGATCAACTTTGTCTGCTGTTAAATGTGACACATTGACATCTTTTAAATATTTGCTCATCATCAAAAATAAATTATCGACTAATGGATTAGTTTTTTGAGCTATTATTTGTGTAGACCTAGGCTGCAATACTAATAAATCCAGCGAGGTACGCAATGACTCAAAATCAACATTCTGAAACATAATTTCCATATATAATATTTGTCTAAAGTAATAATCTTACTTTGTAAAACTAAGTATTGTAGGTGATCCTAATTAATTGGTTGTTTTAATTTTAAAAAGTTATACGAAAAGAAAATATAAATTACAATTATTTCCTTTTAAGTTCAAAAACATCGGTATACTAAAATTATTAAAATGTACTTACAATCTTGGGCAGTTCAGACGTATTGTAATCATAAAGATGAGCGACTAAAGTTTTTGCTATACTCTGAGCATTACGATATAAAATCTTTGGATCTAATTTATCACTTGTATCCAAAATCGATAGTCTCGAATTATTTTTATGACTCTGTCAAGAATAATTTACAACTTAAATATCTTTAAAAATAACTCAAGCACAATTATATTACTTTCAAACTGGAAAGGGTGAATGCCGGCAACCTTTTAATACTGTATCTTTCGTGTTCCCAAGCAAGCGAATCACTACCCAAATTGATTTTTTTGTGTATGATTTTCAGTTCATTGTCTCCTAAATTTTTATTAAATTCCTAAAAATATCCAAAAGTCTGTTAATATGATTCCTAAACACTGTGATACAATTAAAAAAGAATTACATTCATGAAATTTCCCATTTTACTATCATCTTTTGGTGGTTTTGACACATGGGCATAAATATTTCGATCACTGCCCAACGAGTCTAAACATAATGCAAATGAGACATCCTGAAACATTACCAACAAACAAACAATATTTACAATATTGGTGCGCTTTTTAATATACTATATTACTTGTAGCGTATTCGATTTCTCCATTTGTTGTTCGATCCAATTTTTAGATCCTAAATAATTGAGCTTGCCACCACCACTCAAAATAAACATAACATTGTACTTGGGTCGGTTCTTTTCCGCATAAACTCTGCTTAATATTTTCATTAAAAGCAAAAGCAAAGCAGCTCCTGAACCATTACTATTGGCACCATATGATAACTCCTAAGTTAAAACTTTAATCGTGAATCGCCTTAATACATGAACAAAATCGTTAACCATTTAAATACTTACCGGCGCCAAACCAAAAGTGTCATAATGAGCGACGATCAAAATACTAGGTAATTTATCTTGAAATCCATACCCGATTAGTTGACCCTAACAAAATGAAAAAAGAATTTATGATTTAGTACAAGGTAAAATTCTCAAATATACTCATTGCGACAATTTACCTGAATTGTTGATATGACGACATTTTGTTGCAAAACTGGTTTGCTCACTGATACTACTATTTGATATCCGTTCGCAGATACAGAATTAACGAACGCTACAAAATAGATTTAATATACATCAATCCATGTTTTAATAGTATATAACATTATACAATATATATATACATGGATATCTACAACACCTTTGGCAGCCGAACTAGCATTTTCGTCGATTATTTTACTGTCAGCCAAATTGTTCATTAACGTTTTTACCTCAGGAGACCAATTCATAATGTACACAGGTATGGCAGTGTCCGATGATAAAATGATTTGTTCCATTTCCATCATTTTCTAAAAACAAAATAATATTACATTATATTTTACAGGGCTATACAATAAACACATAACTTTAAAAATAACTAGTCAAGTGTCTCACTGTGACGAGACACTATCAACGACGCAATATTCGGAAATGTCCGACAATTACTGTATATGTTCACTATTATCCAGCCACATTGGGACACAAATTTGAGAAACAATAACTCACGATCTGCTGCTCTTGAGTGTATGGCAAAGGTGGCACAATCAGCACCAAGGCGCCTGATCCGGCCGATATTTGTTCGTACTCGTCCGCCGTGAAGTTGTCCATCAGTACAAACACACAATGCCTCGAGCGGCTACTCCACGTCTTCAACGACCTGGCCTCCAGGTTGATAATACTGCTTTTTGAACCTGTTATCCCCGGTGAAGAAAACAAATTGAACAATGTTTCTATGAGCATTTGCTACAATTGGAACGAGGGTATGACTTTACCATAAGTAGTGCCTTGCAAACTGTACTGCTGAGCGCGGTAAACGGTAAATTCGTGGGCGGCGTTCGCTGGACACACCGGACTTATAACCAACAGTAACGGAATGGCAATCAACAAGTACACCGGGAAGCCGGTTTTCAGAAATTCGGAAAATTCGTCCGAATTCCCTAGCATTTCGACGAATGAACGCGTGACGACCAATAATAAGAAACACGGCGAGCAAATATAATTTAAAAACTACCAAGGTGGGAATTCCATACGCGGTAAAAAAAACCGCGACAAATCACCCGCCCGCGAGAAAACGACGAGCACACGTTCGATCAAAACAAAAGTGGATTAGCAGAGCACCGGCGGCGCTCCATTTTCGAACAGCTTTCGTTTCGCGACGAATGCCGAAAAATATGACTGTGCACCACCCGTCGTTGTACAATCACTTTATCATTTTCGACCGAAAAAACTTCGACCACTTCCGTGGAGTAAAAAATGAAACTCGAATGGTGGTGGAAGAGGGACGGGGACCCGAGATGTTTAAACCGGCACAGAGATGGCGTTACTGTATAGCGTAGCATTTTCGTATTTAATCGTTAGCAAAGACCACGCCGTATTCCGCGGCAGTGAAATATACGCGAGACGCAACGAAAGCCGAAAAGACCTATTAAACGGGTTTTCGACGAAAATATCGCGTTTAATTTTCGGACGTTCGCGTCGTGGACGACGTAATACGGATAATTAATGGTGTAATGGCGTTCAATTAAGTACACGTATAATCGTGGCATTCGAAAAAAGCGTGTCTGTCGAAGACGACAAAACGTTCGAACCGAGTGAATCATAAACGAAAACAAGGTTATCCGTACGTTATCGCCGTGTATTCTGGGCGGAATTCGATTTTCCGTTATCCGGCCTAATAAATAATAATGTCAGCAACACCGTACGTAAGTCGTCTGTATCGAGAGGATCGTTTACAACGTAAAGTTTGCAATATTTGGAAACAATTGTCCAACACCACGAATAACCATCAAATACGTGTCGGTCGTATTTTGGATATGGAAAAACTTCGCCTTATGCAAATGTCTACTACATACAGGAACTTTGTTCCAAAATGTGGTGAACTTCGAATACTTTTCGAATATAGTCAAAAAAGCTATTCACGTACTTCGGATATTAATTTCTGAATTGTTGAAATTTGGTTATCGTCGTGTCCGGTGAAACTAATTTGAACGGATGAACAATAAAGGCGTTAAATTCGAGTAAAAATAAAAATATACGTTTTACGAGACCGATAGTAGTAATAATAACCAACGATTTTCGTTATATTTTGGAATCGGAGAGTTGGTGGTATACAACTGTATACCTAGCTGTATCCTCGAAAGTAACGTTTACTCGCTCGGGTATATTTTGCATGCCGACCACGACCGTTCCGGACAAAGTACACGATATCTAAACGCGAAATTACGGAACACCGAGTGTTATTGAATTCGCGAAGTGTCCCGACTGAGATGACGAAATTCGGAAACATTCGTGCGTCGCCCGGATGGACTTGAAATTCGTTTTGGAAATGGCGACCGAACGCTGCGAAAATAAAAAAAACAGTCCTCCCCTCCCCGGTTTTGTAGCCCGAATTTCGTTCGAGACGGAGCTGGCGGAATTTCTCCTTTCCCGACGTCTACGAACGAACGCGTGAAAAACGAAAATCGTATTCCAACACGCCCTACGGATAAAGCCGGAGGATCGTTAAGCATTTCGCAGTGATTGACACGGTGAATTATTATCGTCAATAATAATTGCGCTTACTTCCCAAATTGCGTTTGGTATGTACGTCGGTGTCCCAAGATATTCTGGAAACGAAAGCGCGTTCGGTTCATTCACACCGTAATTCGGGCAAAGTACACCTGGTACACGGGGGCCAGCAAACGCGCGTCCAAAAATTCGCTTCGATTCTCTTTCGAAAATAAAAATAAACGACGGGTCGTTTGGGCCATCGGTGGCGGCGGTGAACGTTTAACGACAAGATATTAACGTAATTTATACGGCGCATAAAACGACCCGGAATATAAATAAATACGTTCCGAAAACCTAACCGTACAGTCGGTTGTTACCCGGTTCAGTTCCTCCGCCATTTTGAGACTCTCAACACGCCCGAACCGCGGTTAAGTCAATTCGCCCGACCGAACGTACCCAGAAGTACAAAGATTTACGTACGAACGCAAGTTGAATACGTCCGATTCGTCGCTCGTACCTTTAGAAACAGTGACCGGTCCCCTTTCGTATGTATTTACACGCCGGTGGTTTATGTACGTAACGATTTCGACAGTAGGCGAAAATTCGTCGCTGGACTCGAGCCAACCGGCAATTTGTTTTCGAACGTACATTTCAACGCGACGTTTCGTTAACGCGCCACGGTCGCTGGACGTTAATAGTTTCGATGCCCTCCCGCGTTTATTTTTCCGCTAATATTTCGTAACCGGCACGTGCCGTACCCGCCGTTTTTTTTTTAATTAATACCGGCGTAAGGGTATTTCGTTTTCGTATTAACGTCGCAACCGTCAAAGTTACAAACTATCGCGTATACTATATGCGGATTTACGAACACGAAAAACCGTAAAACTCGCGAATTTTTCGGAAATTGTTGTTATACCGTCGTCAATCACAAATCGTTTGTATTTTACACTTCGGTATTTACCTGCAAGTAGTACGCGTTTGTTATATATTATCGTCAACGTTCGGTGGCTACACGACAAAAACGTTTCTATTCGTTTCGTCCGTAATATTATTCATATATTTTTTGGAAAACCCGAACACGCTCGTTCGATTTAGTGAATCGATTCGTTTCTATACTTAATCCGAATTATTCTATACTCGGTATGTTTCAATTTTTCCGAACGATATATCGCGAAAAAGCGATATTTTAATTCGCGTTAACGCGAATATATAAACGCGTCGTTTTAATCAGACTCGCGTAGGAATTAGGTCAACCAATGTACGACTACTCGAGAATTTATTATCTGTACACAGATTTACGCACAACCGACAAACATAAAGTTCAATTTTTATACGATCGTTCGTTAATCGTTGTACCTAATATCCGTAAATACGTTTTTTCAGAAGAACACATTCCGTTGGCTATGCTTGTTCAAGTACGTAATCACTACGATTATACGTTTTTAGAAGTATTACATATACGCCGAATAATTCATTCTAGAAACAACTAAACGAAATATTTTTTTATCGAAACGCTGTAAAACTATTAGTCTCGACAATTAGAAACGAAATATTTATTTTACGAAATTCCGTCGGATTTACGCTTGTATCGGCTACATTTACGAGCTCGTCCGGTTTTTAGCGAAAGACCGTTACGTCCAATTATATTTCTTCCTTCTTATATATATTTCCAACTTTATGTTCGTCAAATAACGATAGCTATGGAAATACGATGGTATTTTGGGCTTCCCGTTTGATAGGTGCATAGTTTATTCGGGGCCCGGCAGAATATAAAATGGGTACTCGAAACTTGACCGTGTCTCTTGAAGGGCTAACAGAAGATTTTCTTCGAGAGTTTCTCGTTGAGCGACGTATTACATAGGTAAATAATAGCAACGGAATTCTGTTAATTATTCGTTCGTAGTATTTCAAAACCGATATTTAACGCGTCCTTTTTTTGAAATCATGATCGATACAATAATAAAGTACCTCGATAATTTGAAGTGTATTTCACTATAACTTCTTGCAGATATCGTTATCTATGTCTTATATATTTAT
This sequence comes from Geopemphigus sp. TES_GeoC_2020, assembly GCA_025469175.1. NCBI lineage: Eukaryota > Metazoa > Arthropoda > Insecta > Hemiptera > Aphididae > Geopemphigus > Geopemphigus sp. TES_GeoC_2020. The sequence goes on from JAIPRN010001567.1 coordinate 8,422, forward strand.
GTATCGTACGAAATATATAAAGAATATCGGTTACGTTACCAAATCAATCGTAAACGAATATTACTAGAAAACGTTATACGTAATTGTAAAAAAAGAGACAATAATCGTTCGCGTGGCCACTGTTGAAACGCAATATACAATAATTTTTCACGTATACGAGACGCCAAAAAAGCGGTTATTTAAACGTACGAGCGCGTAATTTAAAAAAATCGAATTTTATCGCTTAAAACGTGCGGAAACCGTCATTTTGTAAATACGAAATAGAAAAACCAATTCGACGGCTAAAACAACTACGGTAGTTTTAGAACGAGACCTGTCCGGGACGTCGCCGTAAAAATATTCGGTAAATATTCGCGAGCGCGATTCTAGTATCTTACAGGATTTTATAAAATCAAAATGGCACGCCGTGGCTGTTTACAAAAACCAGCGCCGAAATAGATGGCCTATTATTCATTTTTGAAACGACGAATAAGCGCGTACAATAGGTTTTAAAAAAAAAAAACAATCGTTATAACTGCCGACTACGTAGCTCCATGTTATTTGAACGAACCTGTTTACGACAGAACCGGTTTATTTTTTTTTACGGAGAAAAAACCATTTTAAGATATTTTTATTTATTTATATATGACGCACATGGTTTCTCGTATTTCGAATAATCGAGATTTATTAGGAAACGGTAAAATATTTAACGAAATAACCCATACGACATATACGTATAATAATATTACCGATTTTTGTAGAAACGAAAATTAAGCGTGTTGGCTTTATATTTTCGACTATTGACAATTATTCATATAACCGCGTGTTTTCAAGCGTAATTAACGGATCACGATATACAAGGTTGCTTGACACGAAAAAAAAAACGGATCACGATTCGATTAAGGTAAATAGCTTTTTGTTAACTCTATAATTAACGTTCTAACGAAGTTTTATCGACGTTTACGATCGGCACTAACGCGATTTGTTCGTGAATTTGTTTTTTTATCTCGATCGAGTTGAACAATTTTTAACGTACAGTAATTAATCGGTTGATTGTCATAAACATCCCTGCCAATAACACAAAATGTTATCGCCTAACTTTTCGTTCGTTAATTACAAAATTAGTCCACGAATTAGTTCGTTATATACGTATAAATCGATAATACGAATTATCGTAATAATTATTCGCCTATACAAAAATAATGGACAGTAACAATAATATTACAAATTGTACCGAGTATTGTATCTATAAGTGTATTTGCCGTAAATGTATGTTCAAAATAAAACATTCACTAACGGGATTAACATTTCGTTAATTTATACGATCCAATAAAAAAAATTAATTAATACACCTTTACGCGACGGTTTTTTAGGTAAAAATTTAATTTATGGATATCCCAGGACGACAATTTGCATAAAGGGTTGGCGAGCGGAACGTTCACGGGATGCATACAACGCTCCGCGTTCTCGTAAATATAGGAAGGTAATTAAAATATTGTTCTACAATTACAAATTGTAATTTCGTTCCATTAAGCTCGGAAGAGATTAAAAAATGTTCGATCCGATGATATCGTATTAAATATTCGAAATATATTTTCTACTTTACGCGTGAAGTTGTTGATATACACTTATCGGTACGAAACGAATAGAACGAAGAGATAATCAGAATTAGGAACAGACTAAAAGATTAAAAGAAAACAGATTCGTGTAAAAGTAAACGTGTGTACTACGTTTATTGTTATTTCGACAAATTCGTATAAGCTAATCGGCGAACAAACTATATTTGAATCTAATTGTAATTAATTACTCTCAAGTACGGACATCGCCGATTATTTTTGAATTGTAACCACGAGCTCGACGTATTACGACATACAATAACGCGTGTCGAAACTAAAAATACAAAAACGAAAATGACCGCGTGTTTTTTTCCTCGCGTAAAAACGTAATTAGTTGTGCGTACGATGTCATTCCCGATACGGACGTCGCGCAAAAATAAATAATTTAACAATAATATAACGAAATCTATCGTGACGACTAGTTCACTCCTTTCCGCCACCCCAGAGTGTTATTTATTGTTCTAGAAACAAAAACACGACCGTTCGAACATACATCGACCAATTCGGTTTTTGGGTAACTATCGTAATTTTTTTATCGCAACGCCCCGTTCGACAAACAATTTGTCGCGATTTCGTCACGGTTACCAAACAACGTTGCCCACTCGGCGACGAACTACCCACCTAGTCACGACGTGTACGAATATATATTTTTAAACGCGCGTGCCTACCATCTAATTATAAAAGTTACACTCGAGAAATTCGCGACGTGACCAAGTGCCGACAACGACGACGAATCGTCGCACGGAAAGCGTGAAGACAATTTTGAAAATCTAACCGACGGTTTGAATATGGTGTCGTAATTTTGCGCGCATAACTTACAATAAACCGCAGTAACCGTCAGTGGTAATCTACGCTGTATAATACCGTAACGATGTGTACATTAATCGAAGCTTTCCTCTTCCGCCGGCTATATTTATACACGCCATCTGAATAATACATATATACATTACGCGAAACACGTTTTTGAATGCTTTGAACCGTTGATAACCGAAAATCGCGATAAAAGAATGCGAGCGAGCATTTCGTTGACGAAAATTAAGGATAACAAAAACGCGAACGCGAATAAGAGAACGAGAGAGAGAAGAGGTAAAATAATAATAAGACTTTTTACGTTTACTGTCGTCTTTAGTAGTCCGACGTGCGTAAATCCCTCGCCGACCGAGTTTATGTACATCGACGAAAAGAAGGTAGAAATATTTCCTTTGGAGAGTCGTACGTAGAGAATCAACAAACGAGCAAACGGGGAGGGGAGTATTTTTGCTCTTTGCGCCGTTTTTCTTTCGTTCCTGAGTTCACCGTTTTGTTTTTACGATTATTCGAAGGTTCGAATATCGAACGCTTTTCGACGCAAAAGTATACACGATGACGACGTACTTGAACGTGGTCATATGCGCGACGAACGGACATTATCGAACATTTAACGAACCTATCTCTCTGATTCAGGGACAAAATTTAATTGAACCAATTATTACGTCCTATCCACTCGGTGGTTGGTTAATCGTTATTTCGTTCCGAGGTATATTTCGCGTCGTCGCCGTTATATACAACAAATCCGCGATCCAAAAGCGAAATCGGTTCGTTCGTTGGCTCAGGATTTATTAGCGGCGTAATACTCCACTTTAGACGGTTAATGAAAAACGCGCGTAATTAGTTGTACAATAGGAGAAACTTTTTCGTTTCGAAACGATTTAAATACCGCTGATACTGCCAAAATCGATTAATCGAAATGTACGTAATTTTTATTTGTACATTTTGCTCGGTCGTCGTCTACAATTCGCGTTTGTTTTTTTTCTGACTGCTTAAGATTCTCATCCGCCTATCCACGAATATCGTATACCGCCGTATACGAAACGCGAATCAGTGTACGATCAACGAACCAACATTATATTACGTTTAAATTTGGGTAGAACGTGGCGATGAATTGCGAAAATGGAACGTTATACCTACCGTATTTTTATTGAACTGCTTCGACTCCCCAAACTACTTTGGAATTTGGCTCGTCGTTCGATATTTATGTAGATTTTCGAGAAAAAAACGAAATTTATAAAATTAGAAATTGAGGTTGCCATTAGAAAAACGATTCGTCACAAACGTTCGTTCGGCTATCGTTTCGATTCGTACGTTAGAACGCCTAAACAGTTATTAATACGATATAAAATACAATAAAAGGGCGGGCACGTTAATGGAATTATTTTCGTAATTGACAATAGAATATCGTAAAACCGGTGTAACTTCACGGAATCGAAAAATACCGAAATGGCCGTGTTCTAGGTTAATGTCGTTCCGCGTTTAAAGCCCAAAACCCCGATTTCTTCGAATTAACGTTCAGGAGCGCTGTCACGCTCGAATTTGATCGTTGTATCGTGTCCGGTTGGTGGTTGTTGTCTGTCGGTTGGTTCTCGTAACGAAACCGGGAAATATCTCGCGTCGTGAAACTGAAAAGAAAAATGATTAGAAAGTGCCGTAACGTTCTTGTTAAAAACAAGTTCCGCTTGTAATAATAACAGTTTTATAAAATGTAGATGTACTCGTTTTAATCTATAAAACGTTCGAATATATTGTTTGTATTCGGTCGCCGTTAAAAGAAAACCGTGTAACGAGAGATTCGAGAGAAAATATTGTTCGAAAAATTGCGCGCTCGTAACGAAACATAGGTGTTACGTAACGATATTGTCCAATTTATCGACGCGTCGCGATAAAACGATTTACCGAATTTCGTATTTCGCGTGGAACAATGAAACACTATATAGTTTTACGATTACGACGAGCGTTCCTTTTTGTCCGAAACATTTTTTACAGTATTCAACGTGTTACAAAAGTCTTACGTAACGTACGTATCACTCGTAAATTTTACGGAATTTACGTTTATCGGATATACGTCGTAAAGTCGTAAAACATTATCGTCGTTATTTATGGGAAAATCTAACGAAAACGACACGAAATCGTTGTTAATATATCCGAGACTACGAGCTATAAGCGCCTGGACTCGGAGCTGTGTTTAACGTCCTTATGATTAATAGCTTCCAGATTTATAAATACGACAAATGCACGAACCCGTCGCATCCGGGTCACTCGTGGTTTACTAAAGACGCAATTTCAAAGAAACTAAACTAGAACCGGACGAACGAAATAACCGTTCGTCGATTTCAAATACACCGGCCTATATGAACGTTAAAATGAATTCGTTATTCGGTCTACCGTTACGTCAATAGTCCCGAATTCAGGAACCTTCGTACTCAATATATAGGATTTGGACAATTCGATTCGTTAAAGAATACGAATGTTTCGCTGCTCCCGAATAACAGTCAGTTACAAATACCTCGTGGTTTACACGGTATGCGCATATTATAGCGAAACACCGAAATTAGTAACGCTGTACCGTTTAAACAATACCACCGTGTAATCGTCTAATATTTTCGTCGTCGAGTACCGAAATCGATTAACGTTACAGCCTAACCGCCGCGGAGCTAACCATATTATCCCTCTTCGCGATAATACTTCTAGGCGTATTAAAATAATAATAATACCGGGGAATAGTAAGGACGACAATAATATGTTTAAGATTCAAAGTGAATCGGAATTTCACAAATACGTATTGTTTTCTTTGTTCACTATGGTACGGAATTCACGACGCGTATAGAAAATCGCAGGAACTAAACGAAACGCGTTAGTAAATTGTATTCGTTACCGTCGTCGAAATATTCGTGAAATAGAAAAAGTTTTAAAGATAAATAAATTGTAATATCTTATTATACGGTAATATCGTTACGCGGAATTAAAATGCATTTTTAGTTTCCCCGTTGTTTAATTATGATTTAAAACCTTTATGAAAATTAATACATTTTTACTAGTCCTACATAACGCGTTTATTTTATAACGCTCGAGATTGTTCGTCGTTCTAAAAAAAAAAACACAAAATATATAGATATTAACGTTAGTGTAATTTATATTTTTAGCACTTATTTCCTAGGACACGAATTTTAATTAAGAAAATTCGCGTTGTATATTTTCGTAAAAAAAACGTATACACCTAACGAAAGTACGACGAATAACAAAGAAACGCTACGCAAAATTTAATGGAATTATTACCGTCGAAAATAAGTGTTTTTACTACAAACGAACATCAAGTATATATATATACTATAATAAAGTAAATACATCTCTATAATATATTTACTGAGCCATACTACGAGTATAAATATATACATACAAAAATATCGAAATTATTTTTCGTTTATAAACAATTTCTTAAAAGTTTATTAGTAGTCGATAATATTCGTTTTACGTATTAAAAATATAACTCGACTATTTCGACAAACGACTTTTGTCTCGGAAACGTTTATCTGTTCGTTGTATACGCGAAACGATTAAATTTAAATCTCGAAATATATTATCACTAATGAAAATTATTCGACAAACTATGCGATCACACAATTACTGAAAGTAAATATTGAGTCGGTGTCGACATCACAAATTACGAGTTCTCGTACAATCGTATACGAAGCCCTTATAGTAAATTGTAGTTTTACTTTTTAATGTTATGTTTACGTTAAAAACGATTTCTAATTTCAAAGAACAAATATACAAACTAAAACTTCGTGTTTACTCGTTAATCAATCGTATTGTGTAGAACGTAAATTGCTTAAAGCCAAAAAAGAGAACGGAACTCTGCACAATTGATCGGTTTTTTTTCAGTTTCCGTTGCGTCGTTGAATAAACAATCTGAGAAAATTAAAATTACAAGACTTCGATAAAAACGTATTTATCAAGTATTATAGCCGCGATAAAAAAACGTTATTCAAACGTCGATCGCTGAACTTTCTAGACTTATTCTTTTTATTTACATATATTTTTATTTAAAAAAAAAAAAAAATAATTAAATTTCTTACGCAAAAGTTTTTATTACATATTTTCGAACGATTTGATAAAAAATACCGTAAATTCGGTATAGTATTAATTATTTAAGGAATATTCGTATTTTTTCTTACAAAAAACGTTCAAATATTTCGTCATTGTTCGATAAATCGCGTCAGTTTTTACATTTGTACTATTTGATTTACAATAATATTATAATCAATTCACCGTTATCGCGTTTTTCATTTGGTAATTAAAATTATGTACAATAAGACATATCTGATAACAATTAAGTCGGAACGACTTAAATATTTCTAGGAAGACGGCATAATCGACGACGCTTCGTAATAATTAAATAATTTAACGTTGGTTTAAAAGAACATTGTTAATTTTATATGAATTAATGTCGCCTATACCGAAAATTGAAGTGTTAGTCAATTTGTATACGAAAATTTCGAAAGACGCGTAAAAACTACTTTTCTCGTAAATAACGTTACGTGGTTCCGAAACGTTGTTTACACAGGAGGATGAATTAAGTCGGTTCTACCTAACCTTTGTATATAAGAAATATACTCGTTTCTCGGCGACGTATTTTTCGTGTCCGATGTGTGTCAGGCTTACAAGAGCGATCCAAATATTTTATTACGTACCTCGGCAAACGATTGGGAATTGAACTTAGGCGTGAATCAACTTTTTCTAGTAAATCACGATCAACCTCGAAACGAAAAGGAAAATATCGCGAAACGAACTTTTATGGGTATTAATCGAATCGTACTATAAAGTTCTGCACGGGCCTAATTTGTAAAATGGAATTTTACGCTCTCGCGTGTTACAAACCGTTCTATGTGTGTAAAATAAGGTAAACAATTGATCGATTATTAATAATCGCCGACATTAACGTGAACGAGTGCGAACACAAAATACGACGTACGTACGTACTGTTCATAAACGAGAACAAACAAAACACGTACGCATATCTTAAACAATTAATAATGACCAACGGGTACAGGTGAAAACTTGTAGAACGTTTTAGCGTTACGTGAAAAGTACGCAAAAAGTACTAAATTATTGGTATACTGTTTTATTGGTCCTCGTTTGTAACGCGATTTCAAATTACGTTCGCGAATGATCGAACGTTTTCCAAACATTTCGTACACGTCCTAACCTAACCGCGTCGGACATTGGTCTGAAACACAATCAGTACGTCAAGACGCACGGCGATTACGATTGTAATATTTCGTGTACGTTGTCGTTTCCGACCAAGGACAGTAGTGTTCGACAATTTAATCGTTCGTTCGTTCAAAATAACGCGTGATATAATTGACCAAAAAAAAAAAAAATAGAACGAATCGTCGATTATATAATAACAATAATAACGCGTAAATCCATTACGCGCGAATCGTATAAACCGTCCACGCAGCGATAAATAATCACCGACGATCGCGTATAGCCGGGGTCTTCATTTGTGGCCCCTTACACTCCCTTCCCCCAAAAAAATATTACTATTTAAATCGGCCAAACTGACCGACGACGTTTTGATCTCGAACGCCAAGATCATATCCGCGTGAGCGAATTTTTTTCAAAAACGAAATACGCGAAATTCGAGTACGGAACCGAATTAACGCAAAACAGAACGTTTACAAACGACGCGTTCCAATCGGGAACGACCAAATTTGATTTCAAACATCTGAGAAATGTTGTCGCAAAAGCGGTTCGAAACTTCTCGCTAAGTAACACGTACAACATAATAATTTCGTCCTTTGTAAAATTACGGTAACGAATCGTCGTCGTCGTCTCTCTGTTCGATCTCATTATCCTAATCAATTTCAGCCTCGCGACTTCGAAACGTATCTCGGGCGGTCGTGACGAAATTGGCCGGCGCAGATCCCTGGCGTACAGGCGTTCGCGTAATTCAATATACAAACACCGTCGTCGACGTTAATTCAAAACTAATCCGTTTTACGAAGGAGGCCAATTTGAAATACGTTTGCCGTTTGATCGGTCTTAAAATAGACCCGGCCGGAAAGGTAATTTCACGTTCGAACGCGGGGCGTTTCCGAGATTCCAATTACGATCGTTTCGGAAAACTGTACACGGAAACAATCGCCAACGAGCGTGAACGTACACGTGCGGTTGGAGCGCGAAAATCTCGACGTACGTACGTGAAACGCGAAAATAATTATACACGCGTATATTATTAGTTTTTTATACGAGCGTCGGTGGATGGTTAGGGTGTACCGAGGCGATTCGCTCCGGAATCGCGTGCTCCGTTTTTTCGCACAAACGCCACCGCGTCCGATCGGGTACGATCCATTTTGATGTGCGTGCGTGTGTGTGTGTGTGTGTATTGGAAGGAGGGAGAGTGAGAAAATGGTCGAAAAATCGGTCGTTTTCTGACGCGCCGTCTACCGGCGGAGCGTCCGACCGACGTTTTCCTCCCGGGAGAGCGCGTTAAGTAATAACGGTAACGCTTCGCACCGGTACGCAACGTATACGCAATAATATCGCGCTTCTTTAAGTTTTCCGGGTAGCCATTGCTGTCGGACGTACTCGAGTGTGAAAAATCGAAGGGTTTTTCTTTCCCCGGTCGTTCGTGAAGACGAAACGACCGACCGACCGACCGGTCTTACATCCGCCGCGTACCGAGCGAGCGGAATATTAATAATAATAATAATAATAATAATACCGAACGAGCGCGGCTAATGGCGTAATAGAACGAAGCGGAAAACCAAAAAAATAACGACCGCGACGTACGGATGAGAGAAAAGAAGAGAGTGTGTGTGAGAAAGAGAGAACGAAAAAGTGGTTGGACCACCGGACTGGGGAAATGGTCGTACGAAATAAAAATAAGAAACCGTGAGGGGGTGTGGGGTGGGGGCTCACAAACACGCACGGTGTTTCGTACACGGGATTAGGCGGGACTGCCGCCGCGCCTGGAGCGCGTTAAATCAATATGACGACGGAGCCTGCGAACGGTGCTGCGGCGGCGGCGGCGGCGGCGGCGGCGGCGGCGGCGGCGGCGGCCCCTCGAGAGTCCCGTATATATACCGCTCGTATAGCGTGCGCGTCGTCGTCCGTCGTTCAGTGTTCGTCCGTCAGTGGCCCAACGCGAGTCTCATTTGGTCCGTGTCCTCCTCCTCTCTGCGTCAAGTTTTCTACTATCGTTACTGTAATATTGCCGCCGACCGATTCGTCAAACGATCGAACGATTTCCTGTGCCCGTAAAGAGGTTTCTCGTGTCCGTTCCAACTCGACCCCGTCACGCTAGACGAACCACCGCCGCGGTCGTCCATCGTCACGTTCACGTCGTCCACGCACCAGGGCAGTAGCAACTTGTTCGTACACTCGTCCGTCACGCACGTGCCCGCGTTTCTGACCAACAGTCAAGGTACGTACACCATCTGCATCATCATCCACGTCGTGATTCCATCGATATTCGGGAACCGTCCTGTACGGGACGACAAATCGTCGAGTGTAAGGGGTGTGGGGTGGAATGATCGGCGACGAGTTTGCCGACTCGACGAACGTTTTAACGCAAATTGTACGTTTAAACGAAACTAATAACGACTAAACTTGCACACGAACTCCCCGCTCCCGACACGCCGCCGTCCTTTAAATGACGGTCCTGACAATGTCGTTGTTACTACGTGACGAAGTCGTCGCGCGCGCGTGAACGCGACAAAGTGTTTTCGATTTGGTTCTCGCCAACGAACGTCCCATAGCGCGTTTTACGATACCGCCAATACGCGCGCGCGTTCTTTTCGCCGACATCGATTTCGGTAAACTAAAATCGACGTGACGCCGCCATCTCGCTCGCGTCCGTGCTGCGGCTGGGGTGAGGGGGTCGGTTGGAGGGAGAGTAGACGAAATGTCGGGACGGCGAAGAATATTTTCCGTAATCTCGATGGGAGACACCTAGTAGTGGACTTGTGTACATTGTGGTTACGGTTAGGTGTGTACGTGCGAACACAGAGATGTGTATCCGATCGAATCAGTCCCGAGGTTTGCGAACGAATTCGCGACAAATACGCGGAACACACGTTACGCTATTATTATTCCGCGTTTCGATAAACGCGAAAATCGCGTCGTTTGTTTTATAAGATTCTCGGTGATCTAATATAGATGAATACACACGCGTGGACGCGTTAAAAACGTTTTATAAATAACGAGCGCGGTTTATAATATTATACGTAGAATCGTGTTTACGTACGCGGTAAACGACGAGCTAATACAATGGACTAATTAAACGGATAAATTACGGTGTAGTAGATAACGTTTTTTTTTTTTTTTATAACGTCTACAACATCGATCGACAAGGTTAAAATAACGCGAGCGATTGTACGATTGATAGGGGAAACGTGTACCACGATTTGTACGACTCACCTTTACGTACTTAGCTCGTCATTAAAATGGCGATTCGTCCGCGTTCTTTTGTTTCGTATTCGGCGCGCAACGCGAATCATAAGGTTCGTCCACCTCGACGCCGTATACGTTTTACGGCAAAATCGGCGGCGGCGCGTGTACACGGTCGAATAATTTGATTGGCGAGAACCGTTTACCACGCACGCCCTAAACCAAAAGCGCCGGTTGACGACGTCCGATTATCTCGACGTCGAAACCCGAAATTTGCGGGATTCGTCCGAGTTCGAAAGCCCGTCGTCCCTTGAACGCGTATGTACACACGCGCGTCGCGTAATTTCGGTCCACATAAATAACGCGCGTGGGTTTATTTTTCGATCCGTCGTAACGCTTTGCGTAATACATTGGGCCGAATTATTTTATCGGGTTCGTCTGGACGAGTGATGGAAACGACGATCGCGTTTACAAAGACAAGCGCCGTCTCGTAAAACCCCCGAAAATACTAATTAACTTCGTGTTCGCGTCGTCCGGGCGACCCATCGTAAAACGTCCGCTCGCTTCTACACGATCGTCGTGACGCATCCCGTGAACGGCAGTGGCGGCGACGGCGGCAGCGAATCGTCGATTCGTATATTCGATATATCGTACGCGCGTTTTGTCCCGACGACCGGGACGGGTGGCAGAATCTCCTCGGGCGCTCCTGACGGTATACGATATTTACGTGCACGAACGCCGGAATAATGTACGATCGTAAAAAGGGACCGGCCACCCGATGAACACGTCACGCGTTTTTACTACTTCGTAGCGCCCGCGCGTTGTGGTAGTATAATAGCGGGCTACATGTGTGCGCTCGACGTTTTTCGATCATCAATAACGGCCGTGTCCGCTGCAGCATCTGCTCTCGCCGTCGGTTTTGTTTTTCACACGCGCGAGCTCGTTCGTTCGTTATACATGCGTACGTGTGTGTGTGTTTATTTGTGCGCGCACGTCCGAATCTATTTTCTTACACGCGTCGCACACGTGTCCGACCAAACGATTTCGGTTGGAAACGAAACCTTTTCCGCCCCCTACAGCCACTTTGCACCGCCGGTAGGTAGTTCGACGACGATTCGTCCGCGTCACGGGTAATAAAAAAAATAAAAACGAATCGCGCGTTAAGCCTGCGCGTTCGTGCCCCGAGACCCTTGTGACGACGCGCGCGTGTTTTTTTTCTCCGACTCGTTCGAGACGCGCAGTTTCCTTCCTCGGTATACGGGCCGTCGTCGGGACCGGTGTGTGTTTCTTTTTTATTTCGTCCCCCCAAACCGTCCGCCGTATATGGTATATGAAACAAGACTAGCTACGCGCGCGTTTACGTTACCGTTACGGCAATATGTCGGCCGGTCATGGATTTCCGAGAAACCGCGCGTGATCATCGGGAACGAGGCGAGCGCGCATGTAGAGAAGAGGGAAAACGCGTACGCTGACGCAAAAACGAACGTGCCCCGTAGAATCGAATCGCGGATCTCGTTGTTGACGACTCGCAGACAGCGCGCGACTTCCCGGTCTCGGTCGGTTTTTTTTGTTTCTCTATCGGGGCAAAAAAAATATACTAATGTACCCGGACGCAAGTACGTCGGTGGTGATGCTCGGGTCGGGCGACGATTAGCGGTATCGGTTAATTTCGGTCGTATTCACGAAGGTTACGCGGTTGGTTGTGTGTCCAGCCGCGTCCGTGGCTGCTGACCGCGTTTGAAACGGGTCGTTCCGAAACCTTGGGTTTCGACCGGCGGCGTTCGTTTCGTTCGCGGAAACATTCGGCGCCTCAGAGAGGCGTGTCGTCGACGCGGCTTTTTCAAACAGCGAACGCGCGCGTAAACCGCACAATTTTACCAGGCACACTCGGATATAAAACGTCGAACGTTTCGTGTTTACCTACCGGGCGCTATTTTCAAAAATCACCAACGACCCGCGAACGCCGTTGTCAAATCAATAGTACGGTACGATCGTACAACCTATATAATACAACAGTACGCGTATATATTGTGGAAAGACGACCCTTTTTATTATACGTCGTGTATGGCGTATTAAACCCAACGCCATTGACGTCGGAGTGTATATTCTTAATAGAACCCGCCGTATTTGCCCCGCTCTCCTTGTAATTCACCTTTTGTGCCGTATTCAACCGTGTTTGTGCACCGTGACTACGAAAATGTTCCTCGTCTGCGACATCGCACGCCTGTATTATATATATATATACACGCGAGTGTAGTTTATTGTTTAAATTAAAATGCCTATTCATTTCGGAAAACCATTGTGACGTGTATAAACCGCGTGTACGGCGCGAACACGCCCAGAACGATGACCGAATAATAATAATAACTGGTGGCGCGACAATAGGCGAAACTCTATAGGTTTCTATAGGTTATCACGGCGCGGTGATATAAATGGATGGCGTCGGACGCGCGTCGTGTATATAGGAGGGACACAATTCCGTCTTCGGACGTCCCGCTGTCGTGCCGGTCCCGACGAGATTACGATATTTATACCTGCGGCGTATTTATACCCCGTACGGAATACGCCCCGAGCCCTATTGAAACGTATCGAACAGTGTATTCGGGTACCCCGATTTCGGGACCGGGACTGTAAACCGTAGTAACGCTCGTGATACTGCGACTCGCGAAACGCCAATTGTGGCGGACCATTATTCTAACGCGATTCAAAACGCGACGATAGCTTTCGTACTCGGTTCATTCGTATAGTGTAATATCGTAGTGTATTGTAGCACGTGACGAATTCGTAGGGTTTCTCGCCGCGTATCTCACTATCGTATAGTTTGCCCGTTGTACGATTTTACATTTTTTTTTACTCGAACGACTTACTAACGACGTTCTTTTTCCGATCGAAAATACCACGAAAATTAACTCGCGCAATAACGTCGTTTGTATATACGAAAACGACGGCCAAAATTGGAAACTCCTAACGAAACATTACGCCGATATTTTTCGTCGTTACGCGTCACGTTCTAACGAAAATTACGCCGAAAACGGCGATAATACGTTTTACTCGGTTTTAATAAAATATTGGCGTACGAAAAGTTTTCGAATTACACCCCACGTATACAACGGTTATACGCAATCGTTTATGGACTACGACAATTATCGCAGGGCGTGAAATAAACTTATACGAACAATATTTAATTACGAAATACGTATGGCTAAACAGTAATCGCGGAAGTTCGTTTTACACGAAAATCGAAATATTGTAAACCGAACGACCACCAAACACGCTTATTATTGTTTGAAACTTAGACACTACCGATTATACATTTAGGGACGACGAGTTTTCAAAAGCTAATTTTGAATATAGTTTGTTGTTGTTTCCCCTTAGGATTCGAAGTACTTAAATTATTCGAAATAACGCGCCCGCATTTCGCGGTGTATATTATAAACGAAGAGAGAATATTATAACCACCGCGTGCCCGTGTGTGTGTGTGTGTGTGTGTATGTGTGGGGCCTACTACAATATTACAACGTGACCAAATCGTCCACCCGTGGGAACGGTTTTTTATGGAATTTACGGAATAGTGATGGTTTACAATAATTTTGAAACGAATTTCGAAATACAATGTATCGCTTAGTCGTCTTTATTTATCGCACGGGCTGTTTTTTAGTTATCCAACGTCGTTCGTTAACTTTAAACAAAAACAACAAAAAAACCATCAGAAATTTGTATCATTTAGACAAATATTACTAAGATAATCGCTAACGATAATAAATATAAACCATCGAACGACTTTCTCCGATATTGTTATTTTCTCTCGTTAATTTCTTTTATCTACGATGACCATCGTATATGACTGTCGTATCGGACTATATACGTTAAAACGTACAGTATGTTAATCAACATAATAAATCGTTTATGAAAAAATTACATCGTCTCTTTGACTAGTTACGTTAGTTTTATGTTACATTTTGTAAGGCAAGTGTTCTCGAGTACTCGCGAGACACTAAAAAAAAAAACTAAACTGAACCGTAGGTGAAAAAATACGTAACTGAACAAATTTAAAAAATCGACATCTTTAAAACGACCGAACATAAATATATATTCGTGTGCGTAACAACGTGAAACGAATACTTTAATATTGTATCGACGTGTACGAATAAGTTTACTAGTTTTTTGAGCATGTTTTTGGAAACTATTTACGGATTAACGAACGTTTATTTATCCGGTGTTGATAAATATGTAGCCACGACAATCGCGCCTAACTATAATTCGATAAATTAATTAGTTTTATTTTTATAAACACGGCGAAATATTTTTTACAGCGACCCCGTCACCACCGTAAACTATTCATAATCCAAAACATTAACCGAGGGAATATATTTTTGATTTCAATATGTTACCGATTTAACCAAAATGTTGATGTCCGATTGAAAACTAAACGAAAATTGTCCTAAATTTTACTTAAAACTTTTAACGTCAAACAGCGATTTTTAGATATTTTAGTTAAATAACTTTTGTCTATTATAATTTATCTCGACGTATAGTTTAATTTAATTGTTCGTTAAAAATTAACACTCTATCGAACAACGCACTTCCGTAACAAATATAATACTTCACAAGCTGTGTTTGAAAAATAATGATTAAAAATGTTGGGCGTGCTATGGCATACTACTATAGTTACGATCCCTAGAGGTATAAAAACTAATTTGGTCCAAAAGTGAACGAACTTTTATAAAAACAAAAATAAAATATTATTACGTCGAAGATAATAATTGCGTACCAAACTCAAATATCGGTAGGATAATGGAAATATTTTATTTGTCAAAGACTTTTACTATTTATATTTCTACGACACTTTTTAAAAATAATATATTATTTATATATTATATATAACGGAAAGCTTATAAAATCGAACAGTTATTTTACTACTAGGCCTACAGGTCGTTTTTTTGTTCTCCGTATTCGAGTACACCAAATCAATAAGATTGCACGTTATTACACGAAACCGCAATTTCGATTTTAATTTACACTATTGACGTAATACTATATTTTAATTCGAACAATATAAATACGTTAATTTGATTCTCTTCTTTTTTATAAGTGCCGATTTTAAGTATTACTCGGTAATGTAATATGAGCCTTAAATATAATATGGTAATGTAATACGAGGCTTAAGAAAAAATTTAATCGTATAAATATAATACGATGATTAATGAGACTTGGCTTTAATTAATTCTAAGCGGGAATTCTTAGGATAGTAAGTCGTAAATTATGATAACGGTTTTTTTTATTTTCAAATATAATTTACGATCAATCAAAAAGCGTACAATTTTTATTTTAACGAGCATACGCTGAATATAATAAATAATAATAATACGTAATTAATTAAAAATTCACGTGATTGTGTATATATAGAGTAATATATTGATCGTTAAATATTTCGTAAATTAAATTAAAAGGTTTATTCGTTCAAAACTAAAAATGAAGAGATTATAAATATAAATGCCCAGAACACTCGAAAATGAATAGGTTGCCTGGAAAATACGATTTTTCTCTTTTTATATCATAAATCTGTTACGATATTTTTTTGTTGTCTCTAACATGAGGTGGTTATTGCTGTCATAAATACTTCATCCTTTACGTCTTTACTGGTCGTTAACACCGCAAAAGCCAACAAAAGCTACTGATAAAATTGATGACTTTTATTATATATATATACACCTATAATGTGAATAAACCAAAACTTGGCAATCATCCACCCGATATTCTAGTAAAGATTTATACCTCTTTCGAGGCGCTCCCTTTCCGACTTCCAAAGACGTTTACCCTGTAGTAGATAATAATTTTTTTCAGAAATACGTTCCAGCAATATTAAACACTCCGTCTAACGGGTCAATCTAGATCAATCTAGGTTAATTCGTTGTATAGTTTAAAATATACGATTTTTTAAAAATATTTATTAGTTAAACGTTTTAAAAATAAAAACTATTATTCGACGTTCAACGAATATATGTTTACATTACGATAAAATATCCCGATATTATGTACACATACTACAAAAATTACGTTCTATATTTAACGAAAATATTTCCAAAAAAAAAGTCAAAATTTATGGTAAAAATTCCAGCCAACATTTCACGTAATTTAACGATTTCGCGGGTACTACGAATACGTTTACGTAATTTAATTTTAATGTTTAGATAAGTGAGAAACGTAATCGATTATAACGTTTTTATTTTATTACGAAAAACGCGATTGAACCTCGTGAAGAAAAGTCTAAAATTTTAATAAAAGCGCCGTCTTGTGAAAAATAAAATAGAAAGAATTGAGTATAATATAATTAACGGTAATTTTCGGTTACGCGACGATTTGTTTTTGAATAGCCTACGCGACCGAAAACTGGAAAAAGTCGTATTAAAGTCTATAAAACGTCGTACAGATAATAATAAGTGGGTATATTATCGTCGCTAACGACGTCGGATCAAAACCATAAGGCTTAAGGACACCTTCCATAAACACAATGACAAGATTTTTGAATGTAATTCCTTTATACTCGATATACGCTTCCCATTATTTCTTTTACAATAAAGTTAGATATACGTCGTACGGTTTTATTTAAAATCCTGCATTATATTGTAACTTTTCGTCCACGCATTATATAATATTGTGTATTATTATAAATTCTCTAGTATATTACTTTATTTTCAATTTCATTGTGACCGTTGTCCTTTCATTGTACGCATATAGGTCGATCGATTTAATCAAACTATATGATAATTTGTATTCAATACTGAATATATACATACACAGATTGATAAAACAACAGTACACACGTGTATACCAAGTATAACTTTAAAAAAAACATGTATAGTTTTTTTTTTGTTAATATAGCTCGATAAATGCATATTGTATCGATTCTTATTAGATAACGTTTTATGAAATATATTTCCATATTTTATCAATATTATTTTTTAGATATCTAACATTGACTTTAAATCGTTAATCTAATATTTCTTCAAAAAATATTTATTTTCGCTTTAATTAATATACATTTCTTATTAAATAATAGTTGCTCAATTTTTTTCACGTCAATGATTACGAAATAAAATAATCGTTAAAATTATCGATTTTATAAGGAATTTTTTTATATAGAAATTTCCTAACTAAATGTTAATAAAATACTAACTTGTGAAAGTTATATTATAAATCAAAATACTCGATTCAAATTATCTTACATTTTTTAATTCTATTACTTAATGTTTAAAAATAAACCAAAACATTCACACCCAAGAATGTAATTTAATAATTTTCTTTTTACGTTATTAGAGTACTAATAAATATGAACAATAACGCACATAACAACTAACTAACAATTTATAACCGCGGAAATCAAAGTGTCAAGTTGGAATTTAATGTTAGGTATGTGAATAACCCAAATAGAATAGTAGAGGACATTATGAAACGTGACTGTTTTGAACGAAGGAATACAAAAAAAAGATTTTAGTACTCGCGTCACGTTCAAAAAATAAATGGTTACTCTCTTAGTTCTCAATCCTTTCTTATAAAGGACCAATCAAAATGATAATTTATTATGGCAAATTTTCGTAAGAATATTTTCGGTTTTCTGTAATTTCTCGTCAAATGCAATCGGCTGGAATCCTACAGAAAGATTTTTTATTATTACAATTAATATGTACTTTATAGGATATAACAATGTGTACACTACAATTAATAGTTTTTTAAAATAAAAACGTGTGTTATAATATGGCCAATAAATATTTACAACTTATTTACGATCGACGTTATTAAAAGTTTACAAAATAATATAATTAAATAAATTACGATTTATGGATGTCGTTTTAAAAATAAATCCCATTTTTCTCTCAAAATAAAACCATATACAATTGTCACGGATTACAGTTTATTATGTTATATTTTAAAAATATATCTATATTAATTTCGTTCTAAGCAGACAGCGAGGGTTATTTCCCTGAAGTATACTTGATCCTTGTACGAATAGTTTTGAAAAATGTCACTTACAGTTGTTTATTATCACGACCTTTTTAAAAGGGGCCTAAATTCTCGTTAATGTTTTTTTCAATTTTTCGTTTATTTTTCGAAAAATAACAGAAAACTTGGCTTAACATTCAATTTTGCTGTACTTCCAAAACGTAATGTTTAATTATTAAATGTTTAAATTAACGTTTTTGTTTTCAGATGAAGTGTTTTAATATCATAATAGTTACCCTGCTGTTCGTGGCCATTTCATTGGTCAATTCTAACGAAACCGGAAATCTCGAAGCATCTAACCGTATAACCAGAGGTGCCAAAGGTGAGTTATTGCCCCGTATTAATATTCGTATATTAAAATTACAATAAAAATCTCGAAACAATTACGTCGTTTTTGAAACGTTGTTTTTAAAAAACAGAAACGAGCTGCCATTACGAGAAATCGCCGTGGTCCTCTTGCGACGAAAAGACCAACGTGAAAACACGCACTTTGACCTTTAAAAAGGGTGACGACGCATGCGAAAAGATCAAAAAGATCGAAAAGAAATGCAAGAAAGGTAACATATAAGATTTATAATAAGCTACACGTACAACTATGCATCTGTGTACGTAAGGCATGGGTTTATCACGCTTTTTTTCACATGGGTCGAGTAATGGATTAAATACATACTACGCGTATAAATAAATAATATAAAGGCAAAGCGGGTCATTTGGTCTTATTAAAAACACATTAGAATGACCAATAGGACCGTAGATGTGCAATGGGTGACAAATGAATCTCTTCCTGTTTAAGCCTCCTCGTCGACGTGTACTTCATAACTACGTAAATACTGTACCGTAATATTTACGGTACGAATAAAAATGAAAAATTAATCGTAATAATAACAACGATCAAACGAATTCGCCGTTTACGGTCGGGATTTTTAACACGGCCAACTATATCGTGTAAAATAATATTCGTGATGACCGACATAATTAACCTTCGTCATATAATATACGTGATACGCCGGTATAGCTTTTGAAGGAAAACGGTCGAGAAATGCATGCGGTTGTTGTTACGTTTTGGGTCGTATGTTTTTTTAGCATGCCAGTATATCAGGGGGCCATGGAGTAAGTGTAATTCGCACAACGAAATGATCAGAACAGACACACTCAGGGATCCTTCTACGGAGAACTCAAACTGCACAACGACCAGACAAATCACGAAAAAGTGCAAGAACAAGGGACGAGGTAACAAAGGTAGGCCGTGTCCATACGTACCATAAGAATACTAAACCGCTTTAAGCTTAAAATGTTATAATATTCACGTGTTTAACGTATCGGGATAATACGGGTTTACATTAACGAAAACGTCGTCTTTAAATTAATATTAACATTATTCGAATGCGCTCGACATTTCGAAAATGTGCTTAATTTATTCCGCGTTTCGTAAACTCCGCATTCGTAATATAGTATTTATCTCGAAAACTAATACTATAGTTTAATTTCTAAATTCTATCGCAGAAATGAATAAATAAACAAAATTCTAGTGAATTCGCCTGGAACTTTTTCATAAAACGTATTAAACATCATTTTTCACGTTTGTAAATAATAATACTGAAAAGCGCTTTATTTAATAAGAAAATTTATCACACACAACTATAGAACAAAAACGTCAAAAAATAAAATTTCCATAGTCGGTAAATATACTTGCGTATTTCGGTAACCACTAACAATGTTGTCTTATCATTAATACTAAACAAACATGGTTACGAAAGTACGTCATTCAATTTTTATACGGTTGTTATAAACAGAGTTCATAAATTATTTTACGTAAAACAGATCCTTGCAAATTACCGATAACAACGTATGATATGACATATGTATATATATATATATATATATATATATGAGTGTGTGTGTGGGTATACATAAATAACAAATGCGGGGCGTGTGGTGCTACACATTAATATAAAACCTGGGAACGCATAGGGTACATTTTGAATAATTTGTTACAAATAATTAAACCAGATTCTCGTAATTATACGAAATTCTTTTTTCGTCTTATACAAAACGAACAACATTAAACTAAGAGTAAACATTATAAAACAAAAATACATCAGTACAAAGGAATAAAAGTGAATTTTGTAACTTACGTATACTTACAATGAATACGATACTATATTATGCGAACCCCCGTTTTTTTAGTATTTCACTAAAATAAGCACACATACATACACACGTATACATATATATCAAAATCAAATTTCAAAGTGCGGTAAATAATTACCACAAATATTGAAGCCATTCGTTTTCAAATTATAATTATAATTTAAACGAATTTCAGAAATGTTATGGTCGATAATCATAATTTCGAGTTTAAAAATTAAATACGTATTACGGGAAATGTATTTACATTTTATAATATAAATAAAATATATCGATTAACAGTTCGAGAGATAAAAAGATAAATATCATTACTTATGTCTCGTACCTTAGTTAGTATGAAAGTAATTAATCGACAGTTTGTCAGGAAAAAAAGTATTTTGTTTGAATATAACTTTCCGTTTTAGTCATTAGTAAAATTATATCCTTAAAATAAAACCGGAAATCACCGATAAACTTTTACAACTTTTACGTTCCAAGTATAAATATCTATCTGACATAGAAAAGTTCCATACAAATTCAATCGTGTATCATCTCGTGTACGCGTGTATCAATATTCATCATAAAACAATCGCACAAACCTTATATAATTAGTACGCTTACAAAGTCCATGACCCTAACTGTTGCTAAACTTGATCACACGCGGGCATACTACGCGTTTCAATTAACAGTTCTAAATAAATTAATAATTTAATAGAACTTAACGTAAGCATTTTAGTTTTATGGTATGTATCTCTCTCTCTCTTTTTCTATATATATATAGGTACTTTGCAATCGGAATCATTACGGACATTTATATATATATATCTATAATCACGATACACTTCCTCTAGCGTACATATATATATATATATATACACACTACTATAACCAAAAGTTTAATCAATATAACAATAATTGTTTCAACATTTTTGCTCTTATTTACTATATGTGATGAAACACCGTGTTTGTATTACGCAATGTTTAACTTCAAATAGAAATAATCGAACAAATTACAAAACAATACGTAAAATATAAAAATAGTTTTCGACAATAATAGCGCAACATCGCACGTTACATATTCGATAAATATTCACGTTTGTTAATTTGTAATAAAACTACAATTTAATATTCGAAACATAAAAGATAATAATTCTACTAACTTTAACTATATTACACGTTTGTAATACAATTTTAAAAAAAAACAATTCCAAATATTAAATTATGCGTGTGTGTATATATATATATATATATATGTGTGTGTGTGTGTGTGTGTGTGTGTGTGTGTGTGTGTGTGTGTGTGTGTGTGTGTGTGTGTGTGTGTGTGTGT
>JAIPRN010001567.1:30778-43177 GCA_025469175.1 Geopemphigus sp. TES_GeoC_2020
TGTGTGTGTGTGTGTGTGTGTGTGTGTGTGTGTGTGTGTGTGTGTGTGTGTGTGTGTGTGTGTGTGTGTGTGTGTGTGTGTGTGTGTGTGTGTTTGTGTGTGTGTGTTTGTGTGTGTGTGTGTTTATTTATTTATTTATTTCATAAATATATACATACATTTCGCCATTTATGCCGTTACACACTACGACGAAGGGTGATATGCGCATTCTTCCGTGCGTACTGCGTGGGATGGAGTGACGGCAGGCTGGAAAATAGTTATAACACAGTTTGGCACTTGATTGCGGTCCAAGAAACCTTTTACATCCGACTATACGTCTCATCGTAAACATTCGATTGAACTCTGCAGCAATCGTGTATTATATATGTACCTATATATAAACGAAAAAGGGTTCAATAGGTATTTCTGCGGGATATTGGGTACACTGTGTATATAAGCACGCACACACGAATAAAATATATATGAAATAATCAAAAGTTCGGGTTACGAAATTTGGCGAGTTGACGTTCGAATCTAACACATTTTCGTAACGTGACCCCCTCCCCCCCTCGTAGGTATCGAACTTTTATTTATATTCGTGTTTGTTCCGTCGGGGTGAAAAACCTAATAGATACACGCAGTATATCCTCTACCCGTATATTTTAACCTAACCGCGTCGAAAAGTTCGATCGTCGTTACTTCTATTTTCTACCCTTATCGAAATGTTTTAACTGTACGTAAAATAGCTGGCGAGTTATATCGCGTGCGCGATTCAAAATAACGGTCCCAAAAAAAAAAATAACGACGTGGGATCCGTTCCATATGTCCGGAATTCGTCTATAATCTATATATTTGATATGTCGTGTAGTAGTATGTGTGTGTGTGTGTATTATATAATATATAATAATTTTGTACGAGATGTATAAAATTGTCGTTACCGGGCATCGACGACAAGTCATTGGAAGAAAGCCGAAAAATGTTGCGACGCCATTACGCACGTGTGACGTGATACATATATACCCATACGCGCGTTCGCGATGTACCCACCGTGAAATACGCGTACGCGATAGCGCGTATGATGGTCGCTTATTTTTAGCGGTAACTCGATCCTCGGGCGTAATCCTTCGAAAACGATAATGTTTCCTGTACCGGACGCGTTATAACGTCTTCGTTTGCCCATCGCGACCCAAAAACTCCGATCTATATGCTCGCACGCGAGCGCGTATAACAGTACCGGAACACCGTGAGCCTTAGGCAATCGGATTCACTTTAAAACAAACGTTTTTTCGTTCACGAGTTTCTAAAGTTCAACCGTACCGAAACAATTTCACGTTTAACCGCCACTTATCGAATTTTTCGAATTTAAACGCCCTTCACCTCCTCATATTAAATAATTTTCACGAATTTTGATACCGAACTAATAATTGCTCCCTCGAAACCGTTCGAAGAAACGAAAAGGAATCTTCATAACACACGTCATTTCGCGTATACTTCATTTTGTACGACTCCAATCGTGTTACTGCGATCGTAACAGTATAATTATCGATTACGTATTTACGATTACGGCCATTTATTTGTTTTCAAAATTGAAACGAGGGCGCTGAAAGTAGCCACATTTTTCGTCGAACTTTTAAACCGTTTGTACGAAAAATCGATTGCAAAAACCGTCGTAATAATAACGTCTTTACAAATAAATAAACCCAATACTTAGACAATCGACGTTCGATCGTTATTAATTTCAATGGTTCTACCAGAACCTCGGTGTGGTACCCACATATACGCCTAACCGGATATTTCTAATGAAAGAGTAGGCGCCGCCCTTGGATTATTTGTTCGTGTTTCAGTACCAAATCTGAAAACGCTAAAAGCTAACGATGATCTTTTTCGTCCAAATCCTCCGACTCGTTTTCATTAAGAGGCGCGTAGGCACCGCGGAAAACAAAAAGCGTCTGGCCCGAATTGGCATTTTGTTTTTATAGAACGACGCTTATGCGGCTCCTTTCCATCAACCGGCACCATTTTAAACTTATTACATTTCGCGAAACGCTCCGTACACAAAATAGTCAATATTCTAGTAAATGCTTTACATACACACACGCCAGTTAAACTATATATAGTATACGTGTGTTTAAAAAATACGCGAAAGTATAAAATATTAATGTGTATGTGTGTGTGTGTGTGTATGTGAAAATTATGTATTTAAAATGTAAATTTTTTTCACGAAATTTAACTCGTTCGGTATTTTTACAGGTAACAAGCAATCCCGCAACAGACAGTAATCAACACACTCACGCGCGCACGTAACGTAATATATTAATAATATTGCGTATCAAAACAAGGAAACGAACGTTTTTCACACTACCCTCTCCGTCGATATATTTCCGCCTCAACGTGTAATTGTACTCTCAAATTGACCGCCCCTCACCTTATTTCAACTCCATTTTGCTGTAGTCGTACGCGCAACAATCGCGTATTTTACAATATTGTTTGTCGCGATTATATTATTATACACGTCGTACACAGGCTATACTGTAACGATAATATTATTACGCCGACGCGAACAAAGTCTTCGTCATTTCTCGTCACGTTCGTTTTCTAGAATGCTGGAAAAACAGAAAAATTTCTTCGGTAAAATAATAATAGCGTCTCGTTTACCCCTCCCCTCCCTCACATACATACATTTATATATAAATAATATATAATTTATATATATATCGTATAACGTTATTATTATAATATCTCTACTCTCGGTGTCCATTTAGCATCGCGTGGTATCTATACAATATTATTAATTATCATATAAAATACACTTCATTCCAACGATTCATATACAAATATTTTAGAACGGTCCACCGTCGCCGTCTTTTGATTACATTATTATTATTATAAACTATTTTTTTTTTATTTATACGATTATTATTAATATATACATATGTATAATTATATTACATATGGTTTAAATTATAAGTTGTTTTTACAGGCTTCATTTGTTTAGAGTATGTACTCCTAACTCTAATTTCTTCTAATTTTAGTAGCGCGTGATTTTTTAAAACCAATAAAAAAATTTTCAAAAAAACAAACAAAATATTGTTGATATTTTTTTCCTTGAAAATGTATAACATCGCTCGAATTGACAATATATATGTGTATATATAAACTGTATATAAAACGGTTCAGCGAGATAAATTTGAAACTCGGGAAATCAGCGAAACATTTTTCCATCATATTTTTAAACTTTAATCCCGATAATAATAAACGTACACGTACAAACGTATAACGACGGAAAAACGCGATTTTACCCGAAGTTTGTAACTGAGTAAAATCGAAATGAACACGTACCGACGCAGACGTTGCGCGTGAAAGGTAAGTCGGAAACGGACCGAGCGAACACAGCACGGCGGAAATACGAAAAAAACCTATACTCGACACATAAATATATATTTCCATCCATTAAATAATAAATCTATCTCTGCCCGATATACATTTTTCAAACGATGTGTCGAACGACTAAAATGTGATTGAAACCTTATTCGTCCATTACGATTGACTTTCTGTTTAATATTACGCAAAACGCGTATCAAATGGTAAACAATGTAGACCGTCTCATTTAGTTCGATCGACCTTTCCGAGAAATAATTAAATTTCGAATCGCAAATAATACCCATAAAATAAGACACCCCGCGAACGATAGAAAAAAAAAATATATATATTTTATGCGTCGCGGCAATTCGAGTAAAACGTTTATATTTCGTTTAAAAATATACGTTTAGTCGAAATTAAAAGAGCCGCGTACACGATGTATTCGAGTTTTAAATCACTACGCGTACACGTTACAGATAATTAAACGTTTTGAGAATTAAACGGACTTTGTTCGCAAAAAAAATTCTCGATCAAGTGGGAGGGGAACATTGTATTATATTCGTACGTAACGCGCCGTTTAACGGCGTACTTTAGTTTCGAAACGTTTAACGAGCACGTTATAATCCGCCGTCCGTAATCATTATTTAAGTAATCGGACACGCGATATACGATAACTGAATTGGACGACTCGCGTCACCAACGTGTACACTGATTTACTGTAGTAGACGGCGCCTTTATATTAACGTTCGACTTTAATTGGGCTTACAGCTTGAAAATGCGGATATATGCGCCTGTTTCGGTCGTTAAAAGTATACGTTTTTCGAGGTCAGACGTCTAACACAATTCAAACACGCGCAATAAATACGTGTTGTTGATTATATATTTATACGCGTAAGAAAGTATACCGGGCACGCGCGTCACTTTACGGTAGCGGAATAGGTCTTCGCGAAATAGTTTGCGTGTCCGGTGCGCCTATTTCGATTGATATGAATTTACTACAAAATTACGAGCAAGATCCTCGGAGACGAAATAACGACGCCTGTACTTAAATATAGGTACAATATTACGCCGATTGTACAAACAGGAACGCGCTACCGTCGAAGTACGATAATTTTATTATTTTCAAAAATCCGATCGCAATAGCGTTACGTCGTTGGAATATTCAAAATGTGTAAAAATTGGAAATTTACCGCTCGAAAAGCACGTCGTTTGAACATCGTTAAATTATGTTTTATTAACTAAACCTTCGTATCAATCCCACGTTGCGTTAAAATTAGATCGATTACGCTTACGCGCACGTCGTAAATTACGTACGTAAGAAAATGAAATTTAAACCGAAATTCAAACTAAATATAATTTTAAATCAGAACCGCCATTATATTTAATATACTCCGTTTGCGTATTTAATCCCGTTGGTCGTATAGTTACCGTTCGACTGCGATGGCTTGCTTTTGAGAAACCGAGGACTTATACCAATACACGGATTGAATTCGTTGTTTTACACGATATTAATGAAAAGTTTGTATTGAGAACAGTCGAGATATTTCAACGTTTTAATCTTAGGTGAATAATTTTATTTTCGAAGACATTCAAAACGTAAAAATTGAAGTTAAATCATTCAACGAGTGATTTCGCGTTAAGTATTTAGATACCCGAAAGTGATATTAGGTTAGACAATACGTACAACCACTTTTGGTAAATCTTCGCTGTGGCACACTGTATATACCGTTGTTGCGGCAGTTTAAGTATTTCATTTTTCGTATGCCCGTATATAATAAACATAGTTTATTTATTATTTATTGCGAACATTCTTAACATATCAAATCGAATAAAAATAATCTACCACAGAAGTACGCAGAAAATTATAAACAAATAAATATAAATAAATATAATATAATATAATAATCGAAGTAAAAATACGTCGTATAAATAACGATAAATACGATAATAATAATAATTAGTAAGCGCCGTTTTTTCCCCGGACTCACAGAAGATTGTACTTAATATCTCGTGATTTTGATCGACTTGGCGCTCGCATTGAACATTTATTAGACGTAAATTACGCGAAGAGGGTGTTTTCTTTAAATTAGACGGTTGGTGGTGGTGGCGACTAAATACGTAATAAACGCGTTAGATGCGTGGTTGCTTACAATTTACACGGACATTTGAAAAGTAAAAACAAAAAATCGTCGAACGAACACTGCGACTAGTCCGAACTTAAATAAGACCTAAAAACGACGACATATATCCACGCGTTATCGAAACATAAAAATACCGGTGTATCAATGGGGAGTGAGGAGGGTGAACATGCGTACAACAATACGTCTACCTCTCGACACTAATTAATAATTAAACGTCAACATGGAAACAACGAAAAATGGACTCGTCAAATTAACCGATTCGTTTTCGTGTTCCGTACACGTTTTCCCTCCTCCCCCCTCATAGTAAATGACCGCGCCACCGTTTTATGTACACGCCCGGAATGGCGCGCGTTAATTAGCAAAACACCGCGTAATTACGAGTTAATCGAAAAAACCTGTTTACGCACGAGATATTTTGTACGAACAAACAAAAATTTCAAACACGTCGTGCATGATAATTATACGCGGATTGGACGGTAAAAACTTATATAAAAAAAACGCGCGTATTTCGACCTACGAAAAATCGTTTCAGCCTCCGTACCAGTCTTTGACCACGTCGTCGGTATAACCGCGTTAACGCGGTTACTTCATTACGGCACGTAAACAGACCGCGCGGTTTTGTTCTACACGAGCGCCGATCTCGTTTCGTTTACGTCATAATTAATCGAAAACAACAAATTACTAACCAGCGAATACCGTCGACTAACCGACGTTTAGAATACACGCGCATTTCCGACTAATATTATTACGTCGTTGCTATTTGCTCCGGATGGGACGACGTATTTATTACGAACGCGCCGTGCGCATGTTACCCGACGAATTTTCGGGAAAATAATTCGACCGAATCGTAAGTACGTTAAATGTTCCGTGTTCGGGGAAACAACGACAGTCAGAAAGAACGATATTATTTATTCGAAATATTGGAAATAACTCCATCCTTCGGGCATAGTTTCTCGTCGTCATCGCCATTAGGTGTACTGAACGGACGACGACACACGAAAACGATGTATCGAAAAAAAAAAATCCCCCCGAAAAGAATATTAACGACGACGGAGAAAATTATACGAGCTCTCGGGTTCGGGCTTCGATTTCGAACGGAAATCGTCTTGTATTCCGTTCGGCGGGACGATATCTGAAACACCGTCCATAACCCACACGCCGCGTTTTGAACACGAATTATGGGCTCGTGTCCAAAAAACACGTCCGACGCGCAAAACCTCCCCACACGCCCGCGATTACGAAAATACTTACGCTTACACGCCTACGACGATATTACAGGTAACATAATATACACGTGTTTGTGTGTGTGTGTATATGTGGGCACGAGTCGACATCGACGTGGAACGCGTGCGACAATTTTTAATTATTTTGCACCCGCGGCCATAATGGTCGGTGCACCGGATGGCGCGAGCGTGCGGATATAAATTTGGCGCAAATGGTAGCGAACGGGGTGAGAAATAGTAACAATAATAGCGGTACACACACACACACACACACACACTGGTCGTTCGTTACACGATATTCAGCGAACCCTGCGCGGCGGGAAATTATCGTCATAAAATACACCGCCAGCTCGCGTACACGACGTAAAATCGGCGGGCAAGGAATGAAAAATATTGCGTTCGAATTGAACGATGAAACGATAACGCGTATACGAGAGGGGGTGCACAGGGCACACACTGCGCGATTATTTTCAAAACGTTGTTACCGAGTTCCGATGACTCTCTCTCCAAAAACCGATCGCCTCCGTAAATTCCGTTTTCCGCGTTTCACCGCCGAATTTGTTCGAACGAACGTCGGCGGTAATCGTAATGGCCAAAAGGTTTCTCCCCTCCATCGTAATAATATCGAGCACGTTTTTTTTTACGTGCCCTCCTTGGACAATTATTTCGACAAAATGATATCATCTCCCCGCGCGGTTTTGGACATTCGAACGAATTATTAATTCGAGCTGAGTACATACAAATTATTTACTTTAAAAGATATCAAACGCAAATATTCAACAAAAATTATACCGTTTAATCTTTCTAACTCAAACGTCAAATCTATTCAGGAATACCTTATACGTATTGTTTGGAGTAATGTTTATTAGGTTTTTAAACTATCCGACCACTAGTGATTAAATATTTCTCTTCTTATTTATAGTAATTAACTTTTAATAATTTTGAACGGAAATAAAATGAACACAATATTATTTAAAAACGTACAGGATATAATTAAAATTATTAATTCATAACTTAGAACAACGGTTAAAAATGTTAACTTAATGGATGACTGCCTTAATATTACTTTCGTGTACAACACATTCGTTCCCCGGACGAAACCTAAAGTTATCACTGTATACGACCGCTCCCGTGTCAAAAACGTTCCACTATTCCAAAGAGATTAAGAATTTCGCAACGCGGTTGTCCTACGGGACGGTGTGGAAGCGTAATTCATCGTTTAAATCTGACGATGGAAAGGTAAGGTAAGAATAACGTTGAGCCGGCAGAGAAAACACTATTTTATTTATTTCGTAAAAAGGTGTTGTCAAGTAAAGTGTTGTAACGCTTATTAACACGATACTATAAATATTTATTTATTCATCGTATTAAATTACCGTCAATTATATTTATTTCAAACGATAAATATAAATTATATACATTTTATCGAATACGAAAATATTTGTTGTTGTAATATCAAAAATGGAAAAGAAAACGCGTATGAGGACAATCGAATGGCCCTATGAAAGATACCCAAAAACAAATAAAAAATTGCGGCCACACGGAAATAACGAGACGTGCACGGATAAATGCACGAGGTTCAAGAAAATAATCAAGGAACGGACGTGCGAAATAGATCGAAAGTACAATTGCGATTGTCTAACGGACAACATGAGGCGGAAAATGTGCCGCGATCCAAAATCGAAACCAGTCGTGAACTTGACTCTTTGCCCGTCATCCAAGGACAAGTCCAAAGACTCCAGCATTAAATCTCAAAAGTTCCAATCACTAAAACAGAACGCGAATAAAGAGGTTAGACCTAAACGCGTATTAGTTATATTTACGCACAATTTAGATACGGGCAGGACGGGTTGAACTAGTAGATTTTGTACGGTTTATTCGATATATTACTGGTTATCCCGGGAACCGATACAAATAACTTGGGAAACGTTCGTGTACCCGTAATAGCAACGTGACGGGTCACTGTAAATGTAATGTCATTAGACGCGCACGAATCGATATATTATTTTTTTAATAGCTCGCCCGCCTATTATTTTCGTTCCAATCAGTCCTGGATACCTACGTTTACGGTTTCGAATTTTAGTCCGACAACTTAGGAAGACAACATATAAATAATCAACCAAGCACCGACAAACGGAATATGGAAAAGGCTATTAAAACTTACTAAGAATTTGGAACAATACTTGAAGAAAATTACAAGGAAATGATGGAGAAAAAAAATTATTGCGAGTTAATACGACAGTTAAAGCAGTCTCAAAAGCACACAAAATGTCTCAAAAACGAACAAAGGATAATAGAAAATTACTGCAGCTTTTTCGGAAAACTCTTGAAATCGGTCAACGATGTAGTTTGTTCATGTTTTCGGCCCAATTTTACGGAATAAAATGAAGCATTTAAAGAAAGAAAAAAAAGGAACAAAAGGAAAAGATCAAGAAAATGATTTTTAAGTGGGCTATGATAGATCTACAGGTTACATTTAGTTTTAAAATTTATTACAAGGCATAGAAATGAAGTAGTCAATTTTTTTCAAATTTCAATTTCGCAACTTAGTTCTTTAATATAGGCTTTAATAAATAAAAAGGAGTAATATAATTTGAAAATTCAATTGATTACGTTTTATAAATTAAAAAAATTACAAATACTTACAAAATTATTTTGTCAATTATAATCTACGAATTCGAAGAATATTTGCACGCCTCTTTCAGTACATACTTTTTCAGTTATCTGATAATCATATAAAAATGTAATGATTTATATAAAACATTTAGTTACGTGACAAACTTTATTTTCAATTTCACAAAGGTGTTAAGTTTGACCTTTAGTTCTTTTACGTGGTTCGTATTAATTTTTAATGACATCGAGAACTAAAAACCTTTGTTATAAATTAGAACCATAAAATCTAACTGACGTTTTTATATAAATTTTGAACTACATTTAAATAAATAAATATAGAAATGACGTTACTTCGTAATAACAGCATTTAACGTATGAAAAAATTGTGAACATGTTAAACAATTTTGGATAAGATTTAATTATTTATATAATAAATTCTCAAAACGACCTGGACGAAAGTACATTAAATGTTCCTAAGCAACAGAATAACAATATTATCTAAAAACGTACAGGATATAATTAAAATTATTAATTCATAACTTAGAACAACAGTTAAAAATGTTAACTTAATGAATGACTGCCTTAATTCTAAAATACTTACAAGACCGTACATTGATTAGCTCTTTAAAATATAAATATGTCGCGAACTTACACATTTTCCATATTTGTAGAATATTAAAGATTACAATTTGTTACAGACATTTTATTTAATAATAATTTAATTTACAGTCATCCAATAGCCATATATAAAACTACTTACAATTTTAACTGATCACAATATGGACGGAATTGTTAAATATTAAATTGTATAAAAAACTATAAAGAAAAATAAAAAATGAATGCTCGATAGAATGCAAAATAAACGTCATAAAATTATTGATAAATAAAAACAAGTACTTAATTATAGTATATAAAAAATATTTAAATCAAATTTTAAAATTAAGTAACAGTAAAATAAAAATTATTTATTTTAATAATAAAAGCTGATAATAAAAATTTTCTATTGAAAATTACGTTTGTTACAAACTTTAATTAAAATTGTACATTTATATTTTTTTTAATACTGAATGTTTACTTACAAATACTGAACACTTAATTCCGTATAATTAAAATTCCTTGGTGTTATACCCAAATTAGTTTAAAAAAATTATAGTTTAAAATAACGTGTCGTAAATCTTTATGAAATTTAATAAAAAAAAAAAACGAAAAATTATCGTTAGTAGTATTAACAATTTTACTAATCAACAAATAAATAAAAAATAAATGTTTAGCGTTTTTTAATCATCTTAATTAACTCGTCATAATCGCTTATTATTTCGTTATAATTGAAATATTACAATATCTATTTTTATACGAATCTACAAAAAAATAATTTAAAATCAACCCATAACGATTTAATGTATACAAAATTGTGGACGCTTTTAAATCGATACTATGCATATGATACTTGTTCTACATATTCATCATCATAATTATAGTAATTAGTAGGATCCCTGTGTATTGAACAGAATCGTCCCCCAAAGCGAACTATGAACATGATGACAAATAACACGAAAATGGCCAACAATAAGATTAACGGAATGAATACGTGAAACATAATGGTTTAAATGTCACTTTCTTTCTTGTGAAGCTCGACAAATTCCTGGGGTACACCTGAGTTGTATACGGGTTTGATTCTTGAAAAGTTCGTTTCCAATTCTCTGAGATCCAACGGAGCTTGTTTAGCCGGTGTTTTGATCCAAATTGGCAATATATAACGATTACCTGTGACGCATAATAAACATAAAAACAATCGTTAGTCAAACAGGCAATTAAAACTTCGCTACGACGACTTGCCCGTTTCACTGTTCCTCCAGTAATGTCTATGCTTCGAGAAGCAACAGAAAAACAAGTTCAGTACAAGTAGTAGAACGGCGAACACTGTACAGACGCCAAGGGTCCAGTAGAACGGTTGATAGTCGCTGGGCTCGTGGTGGTCGTACGCTGGGTTTCTGGTGAACTCGAACTTGTCGTCTAGAACCACTGACATTATACGCGACAGGCGAATATAATTACGGCGCGGCGAAAATGTTCTCTTCAACCGTTCGTTCAATGCGATGGTCACAACATGTTGGGGGGGGGTGCTATTCCCGCGATCGCAACAAGCCCAACTGGGTGGTAAACAATAATAACGTATCGTAAACAACAAATCGTACCGATACGAACGCCCAACACTGGCATTCGAAGTAATAGTGCGGATCGGTTATACTTTCCATGAAATATGGCGTCGATTTCGTCGGTGATATTGTTATCAACGAGTCGGCGAGGTCCGCCGGCTATACCACGACCGGCGATTAGTGCGGGCGTACCGTCGAAATCCGTTCTGCGATCTCTTGCGCATCGATGATGAGCGTTTTGTATAGTGATGACGACGGTATGTTGGTGTCGCACCGGCGGTTCGTTTCCGATTTATACGATACGGTTTCGGACAAATCCGAAAACGCCACCGCGCATTTTTACGAACACTTTTCACGTGTACAACGCGTTCGTGAGGGACGACCAAGGACAATTGCAACGGACGTGTGCGGATTACGACGGCGGCAAACGCAAACGAAAAAAGCGAAGGCTGCCGTTTGAGGTTCTTTTCCACCTTTTTTTTTTCAATACGTTCGCGTTACGTCTTATTCGAACGAATCGCGTGCCATTTCACCCCGAAATCGAAATAACGATTCGTCCGAAATTGCGATTCTACCCGTAATTTCACCCGTCCATCTAGTTTAAATGGCACAATTCGATTCAAAGCGTACATAATTTTCCGAGATCGTACTCGGTGATATTATTACGTGACCATTAAATTATTTGCTCCAGTCATCACCGGTAGATCGATTAACTTATACAATTGTTTTTAGGAGGACGAACTTAGTCAAAAAATCAAAACGTTCGTATCGAATTTAAAAGAATGCCGCGATATATTTCTGACGCCGGTAAGTCCTCCGGGTGATGGCAATAATAACTGTGCTAGACGAGTGTCTATCGAGTTTTATGAAAGGACCAGTGTGTCAAATACATTTTACGGACAAAACCAAAATTCAACTTTACATAAA
>JAIPRN010001568.1:0-43145 GCA_025469175.1 Geopemphigus sp. TES_GeoC_2020
TTAAGTGTATGTACGAGTTTGCGTACTATTTCCGTACGACCGAACGTCGCGTTCGATATCATAATGTGGATTAACTATCTATGATAATACGAACGCGAATCAACGACAAATGCCAGAATTGTCGCTCGAAATGCCCTACACGCGCGGTTCACTTTTAAAACGGAGATCATATTTACAAGATTTACAGTTTGACGGTTTTTGAGCATTTTCGTATACACTATATATTCCTTATTTGCGATACAACAGCGCGCGCGAAATAATTTCCCCGTTTTTAAAAATCGTCCGCGTCACTTATGGCGACGGGTCGGCGTAAAAAGCGCGTTCCTAACTATCGAATTTCTATACGAAAAGTTGATATTAACACGCCGGCAGACCTACGGATTGATGATTTTCGACCGCGCGCGACAGTCACTACAGTCACGTTTCGGACTACGCCGTATTTATACGACTACGTCGTGAACAAAAACGGTCCGTGTTTTAAATGTCGATATTTCAAACGCGCGTTCCAGTCGAAAAACAACGGACGAAATATCGC
This sequence comes from Geopemphigus sp. TES_GeoC_2020, assembly GCA_025469175.1. Lineage (NCBI taxonomy): Eukaryota > Metazoa > Arthropoda > Insecta > Hemiptera > Aphididae > Geopemphigus > Geopemphigus sp. TES_GeoC_2020. The sequence continues at coordinate 536 of JAIPRN010001568.1, forward strand.
GTCACGAATAAATTATTGACGCGCGTGTATCGCAACACCCGCTTCGCTATTGTCGATACATTCTTTAACTTTCTACATAGACGTGTCGAAATCGAATTTTTTTTTTTTGATATACAAATATCCACTTATCTAGTACCTAAGTATAAAATATATACAATACCTAAGTATTATATATATATATATATAATTGACAAATTGACTAGATAATATTATAAGAATTACGTTTAAATATTCCGCGAGCGTACAATAATAACACGGTAATAAATTAATAATTGCGTTAAACGGAATTCAATTCGGTTTTAAATTTTTATCTGAAAGTAATAGATTCGATCGAATATATTGCGGACGTTAGGCTCTCGCGCGTTGATAAATTATTTTCGGGAAATTCTTATTAGATATTTATGCGTACATAAATATTTGTATTCGACGAAAAACTGTAGTAAGTTTAGGTCGCATTCGCGACTTTTTTATACTGTACGAATTTGTCGCCAAGTACGTTTCGAATTTTGTTTTACATCGGTACGAGTCGAAATTTAAACATTTCGGCGAATCGCTTTTAACGATTTTTCTACGTTTTCCGCTTCATTTTAATCGTTCGTTATACCTATTCAACAGTTCTACGAACTTTTAAACTAAAAATAAACGAAAATGTACGAAATAATGTAGATAATGAAATAATTATAACGCGAATATAAACGACGTAATTAGTTCGTTTAAATATTTTTAGATTCGTGGTAAATAACGCGATACAATCGCCGTTCGCCGGGTAATTTTTATTTAAGTTTTTTTTTTGCAATTTTCGGGATATTTTTAGCACAAACCGCAATCGGTTACTTTTTTAGTGCAACAACGTCCGACGTATAGATTTACGATCATTTCGCGTTTTAATTTGGTAACAAGTTACAATAACGTATATATTCATAAAATTAATATTTCCCAATATATTTCGTACATTTACCGTTTTTATAAGAATCTTCAAACCACGTACGTAATTCAAATATTTATTAAAACGTTATCTCGCGAAATTCGAAACATCGATTTAATATAACCCACGGACTGTAGTACGCGATCTTGTTTCAAAGTTGAAACATACGTGAAATAAATATCGCGCGTATGTTTTAAAATATACAAAGCGTAAAACGTTCGTTTTTCCGTATTCGGCACGCTTCGTGTTTAACATAACTACACATTCAACTTTTTGTATTACACGAAACGACGCGTTGTCGTAACGCGCACAATTCTGGGATATGAAAATATATTAAAACTCGACGTAAGGAGTGCTCATAATATACGACATATTTTAGGGTACGATGAGAAAACACAAAAATAGACGCGACTTTACAATATATAAACAACGTTCGATCGACTGTAACATTTTGAGTCTTGAAAAATCGGAAACCAGACGTATTTATAGTTTGTCTATGGCTGAAAAATAGTCGTCGTCGTTGTAATTTATGTTCTTATATACGCGTATATGTGTGCGCGTGTGTATTTAAGTGACGTTAGAAACTTTTGAAACAGTCCCGTCGTCGTTGACGAGCTTAAGATTTAGGGACGGTGGCGACAAACTTCGCAGCCACCTGTATAGACATACGTCATCAAATAACACAAAAATACGAAAACGTCGATTAATCGTCGTACCTAACACGGCGTACTCGGTTTTTTTTATTTCCGCGATTTGTCACGAATAACGTGTAATTTTCAGCTCGTAATATACGTCGACCGTGTTATTGTCGTTTGCGTAAAAACGCAATACGAAATGTACCGATTTCCGAGCGGCCGTGAAAATATACCGAAACAGTTTTTCCATCGTCCGGACGTATTGTCCGAATGTATTATTCGGACACGTTTTCCCGTGAACCTTAAACGGTGTTTTCTTCGCCGCGAACTTCGCGCGCGTTATACGGATAAATTCCGGCGCGCGGTATAAAAATAATAACGTCAAATCAAACGGGTATCGCGCGTACGGGTAAAACGTGAAATATTTCGACGCCGTAAATATATTTTAGACGTTGTCGATAAGCGCGGTTTTATTTACACCGTTAATTCTTACCAATAATCTATAGAACGAACGTATCAATAATAGCGTACCTACGTAGTGTATACTATTCGCGTAACCGAAAAGTATCGATAAACGCGATTAAAGAAAAAATACACCCGTCAACAGGCACGCTTCGTACAACAGATACGATATACGCTACAGTTCCATAAAATGTACATTGGAAATTCGGTTTCGATTTTGGAACGAATTCGTACATAGACGCGTAAAAGGTTATTTCGAACGAGAAACAAACACCGTGGCGTACATTCCGTAGTATTACGTTTTTGTTTGTACGCGGAGATTATACGCGCGGCGTATCGTAAACAAAATAGATAATCGCTTATTTTTATTCGTGAAAAAACATCGGACCCGAGTTAATAATATTATTACGAAGCCGCGCAAGTGGCTGGGCTGAGAATTTCTTCTCGACCGGGCGCGCGCGAGTGTATTCGAAAATTGTTCACGTCCTTCCGCCATTTTGAATAGACGTTACCGAAAAGTCGTTTGATAACGAAAACGTAAACATCGTCCGAGAAACGTATCTTATAAAGATACACCGGCTAAACGCAGGCGCTAAAACGGTCGCGCGGGCCGACCCGGAGTTAACAAGTTGACTGCCTCGAGCGTCTTATTTAACTCTCACCTTACCTTGCAATTTCGTTTGATAAGAAATTTAAAAACGTTCTGTGTTAGCTTTGAGAGTTAAATTTGATACACACTGTGGTTGTTGTTATGGGCTATAAGCATTAAATTTGACTTTCGCATATTTTATTATTTTATTTTGTGAGAGTTGCGTTTAATCCTCATTCATATGCATGGAATATTATGAATAATATGAAAATTCATATTCATCTCACTGGAAAGAGGAGAACAAATTGAATATTAGGTTATAAAAAGCGGGAGCAATTTTCAATGTTTTGTATGTATTGTGATATAGGTACATAATGCACCCAAAAATTATCTTTTTTACTCTAATTAAATATCAATATCAAATTAATTAACAGTATGAGTACAGGCAAGTAGGTAAGTAAAATCATACAAACTTTAACTTAATATAACATATTACGTTGAAAAATGTATAAACTTATAAAATATAATTACAGCAAATTATAGATAAAACAAATTAAAAACATAATTTTGTATCCTTTTCAATCAATACTATTTACAAATAACATTATATTTATTTTGCCCGGACTCTGTGGTCGTCAAAAAAAAAATATTCGATGCAGTACACTTTCTGGCAAGCTGCACACCAGTAATTTGATTGTTTCGTTATTCTCTGAGCATGTTTTCTTCGTCCTTGTTTTGCCATTTCATCGTAACATTTCACACACCGAGTTCTTTTTCCAGATTTAGATAGTTTGTGTTCAAATTCTTCTTTTTCGGTCACCTCATGAAAGGAATCTTCGTCGGCGTCTGTGTCGTGTAACTCAGAAAATCCGTCTGACGAATAAACATCATCATCTGACATATTTTGTAAAATATTTTCAATTTCAAATTCATCCATTATAACAAATTGTGTTAATTAAAATTAGTGAAACACAAAAGAATATTATATGAAAACACTTTACGCGTGAAAGACATGCCAAGAACAACGAACTAACAACACTAACTAATGAAATATTTTATTTTCTGAATATTATCAGTTTTATAATACCCGTAATCGTTTAATTGTTGTTATTTTATCGCACAACATTTTGGGAATCCTAAACATATACTAAAACAGTTACCATGCTAATATTAAATTTTATTATATTATAACATTTACAAAAATATTGTGAAAATACACTTATTGGTTATGAGCCTCAAATTTAACTCTCACCTAAAATCCTATCTATTTTAAGCACAATCGATTCAGAATATTTTAAACATCATATGATAAGCTAAACATCTATTTTTATTAAAATAAAACCAAAAACATTTATGACCAACCTCATTGTTTTGATTAGAGCGTGGTTGACCCGATTAGGTGAGTATTAAATTAACTCACGAAGCTATTACAGAGGTATTTTCAAAAATTGGAAGGCAGTTAACTTGTTAATTATTATTACGGTTCGGTCGTTTTATTTCGGTACCTTCGGAACGTTAATCGCGTTCGAACGTAATACGATTACGACAGACGGCGACGAGTGGCGTATTTCGACGACGCCGTTGACATTTGGACGCGCGTCGTGAAATAGTGAAATCGCACCGACTCGAACGTCGATTTTCGTGTATTATAAAGATACGTAGTTTACTGCGCCAGATCGAATAAACGCGGTCCGTCCGTTGCCGTCCGTGACGGTTTATTTATACGGAAATCGGGAGTGGAATAGGTTTTACGAATCGTTCCCGCCGATTTTTATGTACGTAGTACATACGAGCGTACACGACGCGGATACAGGCGGTGATTGTATTCCGAATTTTTCGTTCGAATACACGTTAAACCATCGAGACACGCGTATTGTGTACGTACGTACGCGCGCGTTATGTGGTACACCTAAGTCAGATACACATAAGGTTGGCAGGATTGTAGGTATTTTGTTCGGCGGGTTTCTTGGGTTCAGGTAGACAATGCGTATGCCGCCGTTAAGGAAAACGATATAATATTATAACCCTCGTCAAAACGGTCGGTCTTGGGTTTACAACCCCTCCCTCCTTTATATACACACACACACACACACACACACACACACACGTACGCATACACACGTACGCATACTCAACACACACACATCGTTGCAACGCCGAGCCCCGGAGAAGAAAGGAAAAAAATAGTTTATTATTATTATTATTATTACTATACGACCAAAGGGAAACAACTCGACAACCCTCCGAAAAGCACAGCTGCAAATAACATTCTTTCGTATAAATATATACGTCTTTCTTGCCAAGACTGCGTCGCCGTGTAAATGAATACCTAAATATACGGCGTACGTTAATATATATTTATAGCGTAATCGCTTCGAGTACGTCAAATCGCGAAATATTGTAGGCGATTATTGTGGCGGACGTACGTATCTATTATTCCTGGCCAACGTCAATCATATGCGATGCTGACGAACGATATATTCGAATTAGGGACGTGAATTCGTATTGAAAGTATTTTTACCGTTACCGCTTGTTGGCATCGACACAATGTTCTTGTGGTTCGTATATAAAGTTCGAATCACGTATCGAAGTATTGAAATTCTTAACACTTTCACTTCACACCCCCGGTTGAAGTCATTCTTCCCGTTTTTCCGTCGTATTTTTTCGTCTTCTCGAATATTCGACGCGGACCGTTTTATATCCGTGTAACCGTTCGACTCGATTTTTAACCGCGTTTAACACATCCCAAAATTATATAACCGAGGCACGACGAATGAACGACCAGTATCGTATATCGAATTGTATCGATTTTTTCAAACACTGTAAATGTAGGCGTGCAAAATAAACGACCGATAAAGATCGAAAAAATAACGTGCGTATTATGTAATTCGAAAGAACCGTAAAATCGCGTAAAGTATTTTACTTCTGCGTTAAATATTATAACTATCGTCAAATACTATACGTTAAGGAAACAATATTTATTGAAAAACGATTATATTTACGCCAATACGTCGGTTTGATATTAATTGCATATTATATAATACGTTAAATATGAAAAATGTGTTAGTTAAAAACGTGATTAATATTTTATAAAAAATATTAATAATAAATTATTACGTAACTGCGCGCGTAAATCTAACGTTAAGATAAACAAATTAAAAACGATATACAGATCTAAATACATTGTATCGCGCGTGTTATGAAAATTAGAGTTGTTCGGGTTTATTGTACGCGTCGAACGTTTTCGAATATGCTCGAGATTAACTTAATATATTTGTAAAGAATTCTTTCGAAAACTCATCGTCATAACGCGAATACTTTTACGAGATGATCATCTTATTGATTTTCGTTATAGACAATTATAAATTGGGTACTACGAATAAATTATTACCTAGAATGTTTTCATTCGAACAAGGGCTAACGTCTAAATTCGGCGACATACTATCAATGATTTTTCATATTTATTCTCTTGAAATGTGATGAAAAATGTGGCGAGAAGTCAAATCATTCAACTATTATATCGTCGAGTAACGAAAATATAGCTTATAAACTAAAAAATGTCAAAATATACGCAAAAAAAAACTACGCCATAAATCATTTTAAATTTTAATTCGTAAAGTCATTAAACGTATTTTACGTTCGCTTTATTATACTATCAGCGAGAAAAAATATGCAAATATAACGTACAAATCCGAAAAATACAAATACTTAATAAGTAGGTATATACGTTTATTAACATTTTAACGAAATATTTCACGTTTTCAATCACGGATATTTTTTGTAAATTATAAATTACAATATTTTATATGGTTTTATTGAATTTTTGATATGTATATATACATTATATATAAATAAATTTAAGTAGAGATATTTAAAATCGAAAATAACACAAAGAGAATATCACTTTTGTAGAAAAAATACATATGTAAATGTATACGAATTTTTTATTTTATTTTTTTTATGTATATTTATTGCGTACGTTAACGATTTAAATAATTAATAACACGAGTACGCGAAATATTTCTCGACTCTAACTCAAAATATATTATGCTTATACTATATTATTCATTTCGAGATGCAAATACATTTAAATGTTCGTTCGAGATGGTATAATATAATAGTAATGTAATGTATAATACGACGTGCGTGCGCACGAACACATACGACTTGCGAGTTAATTGACATTCAATTTATCTTTTGTAATCAAAGTCAATTAATCTGTATACAGTATATTTATTAATAACTTACTAATATTTCATTACGAAATAATACATATATATATATATATATACATGTGTGTAAGAGTACGGGATCTTTTTGGCTTTTTTATACTTCGCATAGACGATATTTTAAATCAAATTGGCGAATATTTTTCCAAACGCTTTTATCGAAGTTGTACCAAATACTTCAAACGACACTACGTCGCGTTTGTTTTAAATTTATTAGAGGAAGACACACGGTTTCACTTTTACGTATAAAAAAATTGAATTGGCGAGGAAACTTGGCCCTCGGACTACGGATCGTATCCGCGAGCGTTTTTCAAGGAAATTGCTGAATTCGGTTGCACGCGTTTTCGCGGTAGCAGATTTCGAATAAACACCTAAACATTTAGAAATTCCAGGGAAGCTCGGTGTTTCGGACGATATAATAAGTATTCGCGGTTAATGACAATATGTTATATGAGCGACGTACCTACGGGTTTTTAGATAATAAGAAATTAATATATTCGCTTCGGGAAATAATATAGGTTAGGTAATTTATTCCGAACGAGGATAAAATATGTCGGCCCATTTCGCGCGGAGTACGCGAAAACCGTTGACGGGCGCGTATAACGTAACTAAACGAATACGCGCCGGTTTCGTTATTTGCCCGCCGTTAAAAAAATCTCGGGATCCGAACCGTCGCTTTAAAGGTTTACCTATACAACCGCACAGTACCGTGGCGACTATACACACACACGACGAACAATTACGAATCGTCGGATATTCCGTATAAAAGCCGTATTACGGAAAATCGACGGATCCCGGTCGACGAAATATTAATGGGCGAATTTTCGCGTTCCCCCTCCTCCTCTACCCATCGGACGTATTCGGAATATATACGTTTCCTCGCTGGTCGTGGGTCAACAACCATTCCTCGGGTTGTGTAGGCCCGATGTCCGGTGCCTTTCCCTCCACCCCGCGATTCCGTTTTCCGACAACATTATTAATCACGGCCGTACGACGGCAACTCGCGTTTACGAATCCGTTACGCGCGTATAATAAAACGGATCGAAAACGAGAACGCGCACACAATTGTCGACCGTCGAAAATCGAAGAAGATACGACGCGGGCGCCCGTGGGGTGGGTTAGGCCTCGCGATTCCGTCGCGGCGGTTTTGGTGACGGCGGATGTTATAACCGTCGCGGCGTAATAAATATTCGAAAAAACCGTGCACGGTCGATTTTACTCGACGACGAGAACAACAAGCGCGCAACCAACCACACACGCCGTACACGGACGCGAATAAGTTGTCTGGGTCAGCTCCCCTCCGTCGGGCCCCGCCGCCCGCCGTAATTCCACGAACAACAACAACACGCTCGCGCACGGAACACGCGCCCGCGCCCGTCCAGGTGGTGGCCGAGTGGCGTGCGTGCGCGTGTCTCGTGTGACGGCGGTCGGTACCTCTACGGACCAAAACCGGTTTTCGCCCTACCCCACACACGCGTACACATACGTGCGCGCACGCGCACGCGCCGTCTCTCTCACTCATTCTCTCTCCGACCCGCCCATCGAAACGATTTCGGTTGTACCTTAAAAACGGCCGCCGACTTTTTCCCCTCTCGCGCGCCGGAGTGAGCACGCGGACGCGCGTTACCACCACCGCCGCCGCCGCCGCCGCTTCTTCTCGGTCGCGCCCGTCGTAGTCGTTTTCTCCGACGTACGAAATATTATTCGGTTTTCCGTGTAACCGACAACGAACACCGTTGCCCGTAACGGAGAGAAAGAACGAGAACAAAAAACGCCCTTTGTAACCGCCACCACTACTACCACCACCACCACCACCACCACCGTCACCGGTAATCGTGTCGGTAGCACGGGCGGCGTCGTGACCCATACGGCTATACACGACGTCGCCGCCGCCAACGGTCGTCGAAAACATCTTTCGATTTTGATTTCGAGTCTCGCTCACGACGACCGTGTGTGTACCCTCTACCTACCTCTCTACCATTACGCTACAATAATACGTGCGGTGGCGGCGGCGACTCGACGGGGACCATTCAAAATGGCTCTCCACGCGTCTTCCAATTTTACACACACACACACACACACACACACATACGCTAGGGTTTCGTCGTTTTATCGAATCGAACGGAACACGGCGACTTCCATCGACGTAATATATTATTAAGGCGAATACGTTTATAGTCCCCGTGGTGAGTGGAGAGGCGAGGGTTAACTAAACATTCGTGTCGCGCGTATAACGATACCGGGCGAATAAACGACGAGACGAATAACGCCGATATGTTTTTAAGAAGAAAATACGTAGGAATCTTCGTACGAGTATGTGAAGATTATTATACGTAAGAAACGTAAACGCGCCGCGAACAGGACGAAGAAACGACGGCGTATCGTTACCACTCGAAAGCAATGCTGAATAAAATATACCAAGTCTCGGTACGGTCGATAAAATGAAAGATCTTTTCGTTCAACCGAATACGGTCAGTCGCGAAATATTTGTTTACGAACGCGATATTGCATTTCGTATTTCGGTTATCATACGCACCCTCGTTCGATGTATAACTGATATTTGTCCGAAGCATTGAACGCGTTCGTTAATCGAGCCTTAATAAACGTCAAGATTTGTCGTTTAGAACGGAAAACAATTATTATATTTACTCGTAGATTTCGAAGTGGAATTATTATTACATTTCGTTGATTCCGAAATGGCTATAGGCGTTTTACGGATTTGCGAGGAAATAAAAACGTTTTTCGAAAAGAAATCGTTTTATTCGAAACGTAGACGATTAAAATACGATTATACGACAGTTTTAGGCTCGGAAACAAAATATTATGAAACCCAAATAGTTTTTCTATCCTCTTCACTTGTGATCGATTATTTTTAGATTATAGGCGTTAATTTTTAAAACTGGTTAATCCTTCCTTGGGTAACGCCTCTATATATTTATATAACATTTATTACAGTTTATTTGAATTTAACGGAATCATTAAAAACAACAACATTTCGGGTCGCGCGTCACGAAGTGCCGAGAAATTAGAATACGAAGTTTTTTCTATTAATAAAATTCTATCCTAACTTTCATTTGTGACGAGTGATTTGCTTGTCAGTTCAATACAAGCCTCGACTATGGGTTTCTAGTGGACGGAAACGATTTGATGAATGGAAATATCGTGTACGCATCACGTAGTGCATAAACAAAACCACTCGGGAAAGTGTCGAAATAAATTTTGTTGCAAAATAAAAGAACGTGTGTCAGCTACATTATTAGATATAAAAATTTTTTTATTCGCGATAACGTGATCATTTTAAAGTTTTTCAAATAAATCGAACGGAATTTCGGAGTACTTTGTCTTTTGTATTAGAGGTACAAATAATAATAATAAACAATAATTTTATTAAGGCGAAAGTCGGTGAAGAAATTTATCGTGTATGAATACGAAATTCTTCGCCAAGCGTACACGTTATATAATATATAACGAAACAACCAAACTGAATCGAGCATGGCGTCTCGTCGTGCCGTGCTAAATCGTGGCTAAAAAAGCGCTTTTTACAGAGGATCGTATAATATTCAGATGCGGGCAACCGTGTGATAATTTATTATGCTGTTTAGGAAATAAATGGAAAAATGCCACGACTTCGCTTTTCCGATGCGGGTGGTGGCAATGAAAAGACACTCCCCCACTGGATAGCGTGTATATATATATATAGTGTTCGTAAAAGGCTTCGTCATCGGCCATCGGTGACGCCCGCATACTCGTGGCTGAGAAAAAAACAATCAACCCTCCGTCATTAATTTTGAACAAATATTAACCCCAATTGACCCTATACACGTGATCAACAATTTTTTGTCGTAAAAAAACTTACATATTGGATTGTTCAACAAAATAATATATATAAGGCATTCTGAAAAAACAAAAAAAAATACCAATTTCTTGGATACTATAACAGTATATCTATTATGATCCCGTGTATTTTTCCAAATACTATCTTATATAATAAGTCAGATTCGGGGATTAATAAGTATTTATATAAAAAATTAAGGTATGTCTAAAAAAAGCAACTTTTTTGTTACGAATATGGTACTCGTATTTGTATAGATAATTGTAATATTTGTTTTATTAGACAATTTTTTAAAGTACTAAACTATTTAATTTTGAAACGTGTTTTATAAATATATTGTCGCAACGATATTTTCCTTGTCTTTGCTTCGATGGCCGTTCAATGTATTGTTTGTACATTGTTTTACGGCGCTTTTCCTCGAAATGTGTCAAAACATATTTACTAGAATGCCGTGACAAATCGAAATAATCGAAATACGCGTTAAATACGATCCGAAAACCTAAACAAAAGCAAACGACGAACTCTAATAATAAATAAAATATTCTATATAGTGTTAGAATACCGTAGGCCGATTGTACGAAATAGTATTGTGGAACTGATCAACAATGGTTAGTAATTTAATTTCTCGTTCTCAGGTTCTAAAAACCTGTTATGGATATATTATTTGGATAAAAACAAAACCTACAAAACAACATTTAATGGAAAAAAAAATGTATAAAGTTTCACTAGCAGACAGACTGACCTAATACGTTTCGGTAACCTTGAAAATTACCCGAAAAATTCGATTATCCAAAAATACGATATTATTAAGAAAACTTACGAGCGAATTAATTATACTTAGGCTATCTACATATTTTATTTCGAAAATGATAGGGAAAATATACCTACTTTATTATTTTTTTGGTTTCAACTTAATAGTCTTCAAATTTGTATTAGTATTATAATCGACGACATTATTTCAAATATACAAAATTAAAACGTTGTTAAACGTTTTAAACGGAAAAAAAATGTTTGAACATTGAACATTGAACTTCTTTGACAATCTATATAGCAATAAAAAATGAGTATACCTTGGAAGAAATATAATTGCAGTTTAATTCATTTTTTCACACAAAAAATTTGTCGCTATTTAAATATTATACGACAAATATTTAATATTTAAATACTGGTAATCAATTACATATTATATATCCTATTTATATAGGTTAGAGGCCCGTTGTAAGGATCCTAAGTAATGACAACGAAACATTAATAAATCATAAACTTAGAGACGATTTAAATAACTGAACGTCGTATTTAAAAATTATTTATTTAAAAATAAACCAAGGCTTTTAAGTATGAATACGCAGATAAGTAAATGCTTCGAAACGTTTTATTTTCTTTGTAATTTGTGCCTATTATATTCGACAAAACTTTAAGAACTCACGATATATACATAGTGGTTACGTATATGACAGCGATGTTAAATCATTTTAATACGACCTGTACGTTCGTATTAAAATTGTACAATCGTATTACGTTAAAGTAAAATGCTAACAACATAAGTGAACCTCGCCGTACGCGGGTATTAGCTATATTGTACAATTAGTTAACGCGAATGATTGTGTCTAAAGGCAATTAAAATCTAATTTACTATCAAAAGCCAAACGATAATAATGTTTGTCCGTAAACACGCGAAATAGAATATTATTTTCACCGCGCGGACTTTTACTTTATGTTTAGGAATTTTTAAAAACCATTCAAATAGGTTGATACAGTTCGGTGTAGGTATTAAAAATAACAACAATATCTTTAAAACGTTTGTCTTATTATAAATAAAACAATAATAGTAGATAACACATAAAGTATTTATATAGTCAAATTATTTCTTTAGTACAGTAAAATAACAATTTCGATTCGATTAAAAAACATCTTAAATATAATGGACCATCCGAACCGTCGTATAGGCAGTAAAAAATAAATAAATCGTCGACCGGCGTTAATTAAATTTTCGGACGTACACAAATTAACAAGGGATCGTCGTTGAAAACGCAAAAAAAAAAAAACAAAATCTCGTCGAGGGTCGATAAAACAATATCCCTCTTTACCCGTTATCGTTGAAAATATTGGACACCGGACTTACCCATCCCTCCCCCTCACGAAACCGGTAATACACATGGACGTACACCGAAGGTGGCGGCGATAGAAGTTTCGACGCTACACGAACGGGTCGCCCGCGCGTCCCTTTGTCACGCGCAGGCCACTTGTTGCACACCGCCATTTCCAAATCACGGCCGTGTCGAACAGGCCCGGGAACATGGATGAGTGTGGATCTAGTCATGTCGAGAATAAAACAAAATGCATGTCACAAGACACACACCCATCAACAATCCCGTCCGGGCCAAGAACAGCGATGAATCTTTTTATCGACGCGCGGCCGTCGTTATTGGTTGGTCGTGACCTCTGGGACGAACGGCCAAAGGAAAATAAACGAAACAGACAACAAAAAAAAAAAAAAACAGAAAAAAAAAATACAAAAATTAAAAACGATACAAAAATATGTACGAACCCGTACAAGTCATTTTCCGTTGCGGCGGTTCGTGCGCTCGGTCATCGTCGAAATATGTTACGACTTATGAGTGTTTGGCCCGGGAGGGGGGTGGGAGGAGGAGCGGAGACACAAACGAAAACCGACGGCGATATAAACGGTATTGGAAATATTAAACTCACAGCGACAAACGGTACGCGAATGAAAAAACTACACAATTTTTACGCGAAACGAGTAATATATATATTTATATATATATATATATATACACATATACGTATGTGAATAATACGAGAAAATAACACCGAGAGACGTTTTCTCTCCGCCACCAGGATTTTGATTTCGCCGTCGGCGCGACAACGAGTGGGGGAAGATGATTGGGTGTCTCGAGAGTGGATACCGCGGTTAGTGTTGGGTGGTGGTGGTGGTAAGTACTGAGTGGTAACGACGGTGGTTAGCGCGGGAACGTATGGTACACGCGTGAACGGCGAACGAACAACGACGATCGAGTGATGTAGCGAGCGCGGCGGCGGCGGCCGATGACCGCTAGATGCGCGCCGTAGTGAGAATTTCGGGAAACACGAATTTCGACCGCCGCCGTTCGTTCGGAGAGCGCCGTGGCAGTGACCGAATATTCGTTCGTTATATATTATTACCGCCGGCCGACGACCGGTTTCCGCCGGAGCGTCGTTCCAACGATTACTGCCGATTGCGTGAGTTGTGTTGCGAGCTCGACCAGTTTAGGGCGTGATTTATGGTACCTCATAGGTTGACGCCGCTAGTTGTTCAATTCTTTGCGACGGGGATCGCCTCCATTTTCCCGTACTATAACTTAAAAGTACGGCTAGGGGGGAAAGGGTACGAACTTCGGACGCCATTGTTTTTCGTAAACACGGTAGTTGGAACGACGAAAAACGATTTAGTAAAACCGAAACGTTTTGAACACAAACGCCGTAAGTCGATGGTCGTAAGTGTCGGGCCTTCGTCGTTTTTATACCGCGTCGTGGGATTAGACCAAATCTTCAAGACTGAAATGTTTACAGATACATAATTATTATTAATTAATTATAGCGTCTAAGTTTCAAAGATAACGCGTACGTCCCTGGTGCCGAATTACCGTAATTATCGAAATAATTATTTTTATCGCTTTTAATAATTACTGTCTAAAATAAAAGTTACAAAGTGGCGAAATTTAAATTTGGGCACAAAATTTTAATTTGCCAATTGTTTCTTAGATCGTCGCGGGAATAGATTTTTGATAAATATTTCAATTGTCAACGTAGTTTCGATTGAAATTTTAGAAATCCATTTTGACAATAACCTAGTGAATAAGACAATGAGTACAATTTTTGTTCATCAAAAAGAAATTCTGTTCACTTTACATGGTTGAAGTTTTGCCTAATGTTTATGTCTAAAATAGTACAAAAAATACAGTTTCTTATATCTTCATGTTATCTACAATTATGGAAGTTAAATATTGTAAGTGTTGGGATAATTACTCTGGAAAAGGGTAATTAGTTTAAAAGTGCCACTTATTGTTGTACAAGTCACATTGTATAAAACAATTACGTAAAAAATCGCGAAAAAATTGAATCGACAAAAGCAGGTAGATTGATAGAAAATCATAATGCTTAGAACAATATGTGTAGGAATGACTTTCCTAACTTTGAGATTTAGCGAAATTATTTTCTCATGTACACTACATTAAGTAATTTTTATTAAATTTCTTCGATCTACTTTTATCATAGAAAGACACACACACAGAATTATTGTTCTCTTAATAATACAACATAAAATAAAAATAAAATTATTCCTAAATATATTTTTTATTTACTGATAGTCTAACAATAGCGGAGTTTTAAGTAATGTTTCAAAAACATAATTGCGTCGATAGTATATAAAAATTACACAAAATAATATATCACATTACTCTATGGTTTTTACTCAGTCTATAGACGATAGGTACACACTATTTATTTGCTCGGTGTTTATTTAATTAACGTTCGTTTAATTATACAGCACATTAAAACAAATATTCTGAAAAAAAAAATTGAAATTATACACACAAAATATATATGTTGTGTCGATGATGAATGTTAACATTCAAAACATAAATTAATATGTCTGTTTATATGAAATTATTAAACATTTTTAAATATATACAATCAAGGAATTTTGGTTTACAACTCGTATATTTTGCAAAATTCAAAATATTTTTTCCACGTAAACTTAAGATAATTAAATTACTTAGTTAAAATTGGTGTGCATTTTTTACGATTGAAAAGATAAAATCTAAATAGTATTTTTAATATAACGGTTAATTTAAGTAATTTTAATCAAATTGACATATGAAAAGTATTTAACCTAATATTTTTGTAATTATAAATTATGGTTGTTTTAATATTGGCTACATTAATAGTCGAAATATTGTTACTATGGAACTATTACACTTTTGTTGATGTAATATACATTTTAAATGTTCTGTTTTAAACGTCTGTTCTAGACATCTAGGGTGATATTTAATTATAAAATATTTCATATAGTGAACGTGAAAAGTAAATTTAAGAGTTTCATAAAATCATATTAACTGTACTTAAATACAACTACCAATTAATCATATACAGATTTCAAATTCACGGGATTTGAGGTAATAATAATTTACTTTTATTTCGTAGTTATTTTTCTGGTTTAGTATTGTATAATAAATTGTTCGAATTAAAATTTTGGAGCGCATCAAAATTATCAAAGTTGCATTTTATAACATTCGGCATAAGTTGTTTGTAGACTTAAAATTCGAATTAAACGTAATATAAGATTATTAAAAAAGTATATTATTATGATTAATTATATTTTTGTACAATTAACTCCATATGGTTGGAAAGAAGGGTAAGGCGAACAAGAAAAATGTGTTTAATTTTGATTTTCAAAAAATTTTATTTTTTTTTTTATAAAATTCCCATTTTATTTACTTTTAATGGACTTGTCATTTATAAACAACAAAATAATAAAAACTATAAAATGAAAACAAATCGCATTTAATAATTTATAATACTTAGTTAACAAGGTAATAAACAATAATTAATAAGTTTATTCATATTAATAAATAAATGATGGTATCGATAATTTAACATTTTTATAAATTATTTTGGGTATTTATATTAAAATTTAGTAGGTATCAAATTTACACATAATTGCATATTACACATATAAGGTAGTTATTGTAATATTAATGAGATTACTCGCCCAAATAATAATAATAATAATAAAACAGTTACCCAGTCGTTTAACTAAAATATATCATAACTACAACTATAATAAGAATCGTGATGGCCATTCCTCCATACAGTATGTACCTGTCTTCTTTTAATCTCTTTTCGATGTATTTCATGGTCGTGTTGGAAAGTCTAAGTGAACCAAAAATACCGGACAAACGATTTCGCGTGTTCGTCAGTCGATCGCGTTGTTCACGTAAACTTTGTAGTATACCAACACCCGATCCTAATAGATCATCCACTCCTCGATGAGCTCCCTATAACAGACAATATGATCAATTTGTACGTTTACATTCAAGGTAGACAGGTAAATAGGTAAGGTACCTGCAGCGAATTCTGATGCTGTATGGAGCTATCGATCAGAATTGTCGTGTCACCTATATCGGCATTTTTGGTAAATCGGCGATTTAACAATTCTTCACGTTCATGTTCGGCTCTCAATCTTCTCAATTGGTTTTGTTGATGCGTTTTCAACGCCGACTAACACGCACGTGTAAAATTTATTTAATACACAAAGGGGACAGTTAGGTTTGTATTCGTTCATTCGTAATTTCAAGTTTTACGTACTTGTAAGTGCTGGTAATCGTACTTGAGTTGATCAACGCGTAGTTTGGCGCTGTTACGTCTGGATACCGGTTCTTTGTGTACGAGAATATCGAGGTGTTCACAATTTCTAAACACGGTTTTCGCACGTTCCATAAGAAAAGAAAACCATTAAGGAAAATTAATAAAAAATTAGGGACGCGAGTTACTTGGAAATGATTAATATTTTGGATTGTACGTCCGCTTCGACGAGTTCGGATTTCGAGCTCTCTAGTCGGTGAAATAATTCTTGCGTTTCCAATATCAGCCTATTCGTTTGGTGATATAAATTTTCCATCGTACGGGTTTTCGGACACTACGACGGGATTCGAAAGAGGGCGAACACGAACGTCATAAATAACAGCCTCGGACAACGAGACCGGCGATAATTCCGTAGTTATGTTTGTTTTTCAAATACGTTTCTGATAACAAACACGTAGGCCACATAAGATTGCCGTCAGTCAGTGTCGGCGGTCGACGGGTAAACGCGAACTATTTCCGTTCGGCGTCCGTACTTGGAGCGACGAGTTTTTTTGCTTACGTTTATTTAATATATTTGTAACATTTAATGCGAAATTATTTTTAAAAAAATGTACGCGCAAAATTTTAGTGACCGGCTGACGGCGAAACGTACACTTTTGTCCCCTTCGCCCGTCAGTCACTCTAAACGCCGAATTTAAACGTTTCTCGTTTTTTCTTAACGGCGAACATTTTCATTTTTCCCGAAACAATATTTTCAATATTTAACTAGTTTTTTATTTTCTAGTAGTAGAGAAGAACGTCTCACTAAATATCGTCACGTACTCCAAACTACAGTATATACTGACGATAATTTAAATCGTTAAATCGTAAATATTATTATCCTTAAACACGTACACCGATTTTCGGAAACATTTAAATTCGTATTGACGTCGATTTAAAACGGTGTATTTTTACTTTTAAACTAAAACCAAAGGAAACGTTACCGTTAATTTTCTAATATCTTCGCTACACCTTTGGTAATTATTGGACCTAAGTAGAAAATGTAAACAATTTACGTCGAAATGGACGAGATAAACGTATTTTCAAAATGAATTTGATCGAAAGTGTCGGTAAATGGTGCCGAAGTAATTTTCAAGTTGCGTCGTAACATATTAGCCGTAATGGTATGGGAGCCTCCAAAATGTGTAGTCGTATCCCGATTGATTTTATTTCACGAGCTCAAATAAGTAACTCGTCCGAAGATTTTTCCGTAGAATCCTTATAGGAAGCTTCTTTTTAGCTCCTAGCACTCCTACCCCTTTGCCATTCAAACGTTATGACTCGCTTTGCTATTGAGGAATATTGTATAATTCGTTTTATTTCGAAAACGGCACGCGAAAAAATAAAAACGGAACCACTTAGTGTATTGAGCGCGGATTACGAAAAAAATATGAGGGCAATGATGGTGCCGTTGGGGATGGATTTAGTGCGGTACGGAGATCCAGAATTGGTCGAAGAAGAATCGCAACCGAACGTAACGAGTGTGTATGGTAGTAGCGATTAAACGAAAACTTATTCGCTTTACAACGTCAACAGAGACATCGAGACGACAGCGGTGACGGCGTATCATCTAAAAACAGTTTCAGAAACACTACGGGATGTGACGACCTACTAGACTGTATTTTTCCGCCAAAAGAATGGGAAGACAATGGAATATGGTGGAGGCAAAAGGTCTCGCACCGACCAGCCACCAGGGCGGACGTGGTCGAGTTGATAGATACGTTGAACACGAGCTTGGAACATTTTCAGGCTCGAAAGACGGAAATTTGTCCAATCAGAAGCGCCGTGTACTCCCAGTGTTTCGATGAAATGATTCGTCAGGTAGTCGTCGTGTATCTGTTGGCGTTTTTATGGTAGGCCAATTGTTGGAAGAAATGTTAAGCCCGATCCGTCAAGTGTGAAGTTTTACCATTGTCACCGACGACCGTAATTTTTTAATTTCAAAAATCGATTTTTAATTTTTCTACGCAGTAAGGGGCAGGGGTTCTATTTGAAACCCTTCCTATACATATGCTTACATGTGTGTATATATTATAGCTATGTACTTTGGGAACTATACCCCTCTCCCATATGGCGCATCTGATCTGACCAAATAAAATTAGAGGTTATACACGTCACTGGATTTTCATCAATGCTATGATTTTGGGTTGAAAAATATTTTCACACGTTTCAGTTACCTCGGTTTTCTGTTCTAGGTGACTCTGGATAGTGCAGAACGAGGATTTCTACTGATTAAAGTTCGCAACGAACTTCAAATGACGATGGATGCATACAAATTGTTATACAAAAGCGGCGTAAGCTTTGATGCAAAAGTGTCAGCAGAGTCGGCGATACACGATAATGAGTTGGATGACTTGCAAAAACAGATAGCCGAGTTGAACGCAGAAAAACAAAAGATCACGGACGATTTGGAAATGGCGAATACAATATACGATAAGGTCCAACGGATGGATATCAAACAACAAGACAGTGACGTGGAAATCGATCATTTAAAAAAATCCAACCAACAGATAAAAACCTTGTTGAAATTTATGAATGAACTGTGAAAACGAACGATTAGACACACACTTTGTACTTTTTATTCAACTTGGTTGAAATTTTCTTTATGAGTAGCAATAAAAACTTTTTCAAGCTGTATAAAGTCAAAAAAATCTAATTTATTTTTATATTTTATGCGCTTTAAAAGTTGGAATAATGCTTGTCATTTCATATATAAAGTTTTGTCAAGATTTTTTTTGTACGTATATAATATAAATTATTTTGAATCATCCATAAAATACATCGTAAACAAACAAATAAATAGAAGAAAATAATCAATATTTTATAATAGTTATGTGGGAAACTAGGTTGAGTTAATTTATGCATATATATACACACGTTAAACATTAAAAATAAATACAAAATTAAACATTTAACGAGTTTCGTTTTGTTATTTGGTCATACTGCTGTTACCATTGTTTGCGGATATTTCGTTTCCTGTAAAGAGAAAATTTGTTTTTATTTAGAAAATAGTTAAAATAATTCGGAGTATTTTTTCGCACGCATAGCGCATAAACCATTACAATCTTAAAATCCTAAATTTGGTTTTAAAAACATTTTTGTCTTTACCTGCAAATTTTCCTTCGTCAAACGCCTTGCGCGCTTTTTTCAATTCCTCATTCATTGTCAGCAACTCTTTGACTCTAGCGTATTTCTTCTCATCTTTTCGCACCAAAAATACGATATCTTCTACTTGGACACGTCCAGATCGTCCAATTTCCATTGCATTGTGTGTCTAAAACGGATATAATATTGGGATGTAAGTACAACTTAAAATGGCGAACCATATAGAAATTATACCATTTCCGTAATAAATTCAATAACTAAGTCTTCTAGTATGTCAACACTTTCGGTATAAGGATTTTCATCGTCACCAAAACCATACATCATACAACGTAATTCTTTTGAGAAAAGTCGCTTTCGCCCAGCTTTTGTAAAAGACTGACTCTCTGCTTGTTGTTCTTCTTCATCAAACTAAACAATCGTTAAATTAAATAACAAACACAAATTTACATTCATCATTTTTATCGTTTTATATACAATAGATTATGTGTAAAATGTTTGAAAATATTTTTAGAAATTTATTCGTTCGAATTTTTAGTCAAAAATAATTTTTTTTTGATATTTGGTCGGGTATTGGTACCTATTAAGAGGTAACCGGAGTTCTTTTCTTTACTAAGTATTCCAATTACAGTATTTTCAACATTTGACGTTGTAATAATGTTAATCAATAAGCGTAATTTTACCATGACAACCGGCTTTACACGAAGTTATAGGATTGATTAGGGGAACCGTAGTACATTACGAAGACTTTCAATTTATAGTGCTAACGTTCGATATTTATTTATTTTATCGATCATAGATGCGTTTCATGAGAAAATAAATCGAACGAAATACGTAAAATTTGAATTAAAGCTTACGAGATGGCAGAGAAAATTGTACCATTGGAGATGAATTTGGTACGCTACAGTAATCCAGTGTCGGTGATGGAACGTGAAGAAAAGTTACCGAACAAGGTATGTGCAACGTTCGAAAAGTATAAAAAAAATCGATAATTTTATATTAACGATAGAAACCAGACGGAAAGGGTGCTGCCTTTGTATCGAACGAAAAAATGAAAGAATGCGACGAAATTCTCAACTGCATTTTGCCGCCGAGAGAATGGGAAGAAAATGGGAAACGATGGAGGCAAAAGGTTTCGAATCAACCGGCCACTAGAATGGACGTGATCAAGTTGACGGAAATGTTGGACACGAGTCTGCAGCATTTGCAAGCGAGAGAAACGGGTATATGTCCAATTAGGAGGGCCCTCTATTCGCAGTGTTTCGATGAGATAATCAGGCAGGTCGTGTTCGCGTGTCAAATTAAACGTGGGCGTTTTCACCAGCGACATGTAATATTTTAGGTGACGATTAATTGCGCGGAACGCGGACTTCTGTTGCTGAAGGTGCGCGACGAACTTAAAATGACAATGGACGCGTACCGGTCATTATACGAAAGTAGTATAGCGTTCGGTATACGCAAATCGTTGTCGGCCGAGCACAACAAGCTGGATATGCAAGACAGGCTGACAGAACTGGAGGTTGAAAAACAGAAAATCAAGGACGACTTGGCGACGGCGGTGGCTAAATATGAAATGGCCCAGAGACAGGGCACCGAACAGCGGATTGCCGAACAGCAACGGCATAACGAGGAGATCAATTTTCTAAAACGGTCCAACCAACAGTTGAAAGCTCAGCTAGAAGGAATTATAGCGCCGAAAAAGTGATTCCAACAAAAGGGGCCGCCTCTCGGGGGGGGGATTATCTGTAGTAAACGCGTTGGTTTCGTGGACGTCCGTAATTGTCGTTTAATGTATGGACGCGAACGGTAAAAATTGTCGTGTCGGTCTGTAAATACGATTTCGGGAAACAAAAACAGTATATCGGGTACTACCTAATCATTCGGTGGTTACGGTGGATGGACGAGCGAACGGCGCTTCCGGAATACCGTATTTTTAATGGCGCGCCGTATCGGCTAAAGTTATCGGGTGACGATACGAACGGCGGATACGTTGGATATTTCGTTCCGTGGTTCACGGCATTTGGGGCGATTAAACGTTACCTGATCGTACGCGTCCTCCGTAGCCATTGCGACGACCGTTGGGCGACCCTTTTCGTGCGCGACGCGTACGCGTCGACGGACTCGGACCGAACGGAATTGATAAGATTTTCGTCGCGCGATAAGGGGGGACAGCGACGCCAACGTAACCGACGGACGTTTTACGCCGCGCGACGGTGGCGCGCCAAACGCTTCCTCCGCGGTACTATTCGCGCCAAACCCGGCGCGATTAATAGTCGGTCTCGTTTTTCGGTTTGTTTTGAAAAAGACAAACGTCCGGGGCAGTTCTGGGCCGTTAACGGACGGCACGATATTCCGTACAATCGTCCGTCGGCCTCGCAGGGATATCCTCCTTCGTGTCACCTACGGACGGCGCGGAATTACCGTCCGACGTTTCGGGACGTCCGAAAGATTCGCCCGTGTCAATACGTCGCGAAAACGGCGAACCGGTCATACATTACGAGTGTTATGAACCTGTCGTCCGTAGGATGACTCAAGTATTACCGACGGCAGTCGCACGGTCATGTCTGGACACGCGACGAGGTTTTAGTGTTACGACGTATTGGTTGTCCAAATACGGGCGAGTGTAATTTTAATTCGTTATAAGCCAACATATTCCGTTCGCCTTAAAGCCCACACAACAAACCGATCGTTACTTTAACGCGGTTAATTCCTTCCAACGAATCCATACTACCGAATTTCAATCGGTAGACTAATCGTTCGACGGTGTCAACAACGGACTTCTCAACCGAGGAGGTCACAACACAGTGTTTCCGAGATAAGGGACTCGGTACCAAAATAAACGTACGGTGGCCACGGAGCGGTTCGAACGAGGCATATTACCGTATCTCGGGCGTTTCGGAATTTCGTCGGTTAAAATAAACCGAATACGAACTGGAAAAGTCGACCAGCAGTTCGTACGTTAAATAAGGCGCGTTATTTAAACGCGAAACGGGCGGGGAAAAAAAAATTCCGATACGCTACGGTTTCGTGTTTATTTACATCGAATAGTAGTTACTCGCGGTTCGAAACGACGACGACGCCGTCGCCGCCGCAGCCGAGTGATTCCAGGATCGGATAAATCGTACGAGCGTTGCGCACAGTCAAAAACGATAATTTATTGGCGAAGTATAATCTAACCACCCAAATTCAATAGTACGGCCGTAGCTCGTTTTATCCAATGGTCCGGATGCCGGGGCCCAGTTTTTAAGTTCAACAAGACGACGGACGCGTTGCCGTCACGCGTGCCGTTCCGTTTCGGACAATAATACACCGGGCTCCGATATAAATCTAAAAACAAACCGAGTTCCGCTGTCCGTTAGGCCGAACGGTATATACCGTGAAGCGAACGTACCTTTGAGCCGTCTTTTGCCTTCCACGGGTAAAAAATGTATCGCGGGCAATTTAGCTATTGCTTCTAGCGGCAACGGTTCGCGCAAGCATAAGTTTCTGTCGTCCCAGCCGGCGCCTTCCAAATATAGGTTGTGCACGTACGCCCCTTTCTAAATCACACGTCGCGTTAATTAAACCGAAACGAACAATTCAAATCGTTAAACGTACGGCCGGCGGCGCCGTTAAATCATTCAGCGGCGTCGAAATCGGCACGAAATCCCAACCGAGTAAATCCATTCGCACGGACGACCGTTTCGATTCGTTCTGTAAGTAAAACGGACGGAACGAAATTGCTAACTAAAAATACTGTCCGAAAACGTATTCGTACCTGGAGCACGTAGGTCAAGAAACTAGTGGGAAACGTGAACGCTCCCAGCCAAACCGAAACTGGCGGCTGACTCGTACTCGTCCAAGCAGTAAAGTATTTGACGCGTCCGATTAAATCTTCCATCCACGCGCCCAAGTCCATCGAAGACGGATACGCTAAACATTGTATACGGTAATTATCAGAACTTACGCGAACCAAAAAACAAAATCGACAACGTAATTAAGACGTTTCGGTATCGTTGTTCTTAGTTCGCGTTTGTTCCACTCTATACGTTCCATTTTTTTTTTTTTATAACGGTTATAATCGTACTTTTCAGCCATTTGTTCGGTACTTTGTGTTCGTAAATTGCCCGTAACGCGTTTTCCAGATCGGGCGGTATTACGATTTGACCCGTGATCCCTTTTTCCAACGTCGTCAACGTCATTTTCATCTCCTTCAGCAAGTTATTGTAACGCGTCACCTGCGAATCGTCGTAAAACAATATTTCAACCTCGGCTATTAGCTGTTTACTTTGCGACGGCTTCCGGCTGATCACTCGTCGAAAGTTTTCTCGATCTTTCGAAAAACGCGTTTCTTTCGTTTCGCGTCCATGTACAGGCACGTCCGGATTACGGGGCGTATATTACTAATACTAAAGGTTCGTAAATTAATTACGGTAAAGCGACGATTACCTCTTGGGAAACGATCGAATCCAATATGTTCGTTTCGACATTTTCCGCTACGCTTTCGCGACGAATTAACGCCGGCATATTTCGGCCGATTTCATATAGCTGACGTAGCACGTTCTTATCTTTATCGTCCGCAGACGGTGACCCGTTCGATTGTTCCCGTAAATACTTAAGCGTTTCGCACAATGAACGGTTTTCTTTTGTTAAACAAACAACGTCCGCGTTGGGATGTTGACCGAACGTTCGAGCCGAATCCGTACACGGTAGCGATTCGGCAAAGTGCTTGCACGACTGCAAAGGTCCATCGGCCGGCACGTGGCCGTCCGTCAACGACGACAATGTCCTTTCCGAAACGAAACGCAATTAGTCGCGCGAATAATTACCGTGATCGTCGCGCGCGCGAATGATGAAATGATTTAAAAAATTTTTAAAAATCTACTTGTGAAATGACGTCATCGCGTTGTCGTTGAAGTATTGATTCGTGTACGTTTCCAACAGTCTTTTATCCCAAACGTCAGTTACATTACCGCCGTAGAAAATACTCCCTATTAAATATTTCAACGCGCTCCACGGAGTTTCTTCGTATTCATTGAGATAGACGGATAAAATGCTTTTTGACGTCTGCGTTATATAAACGTCAAAAGAGTTTTAACGCGTAAATTCCTTCCCATACGCCGTACGTGCGTGTAGGAGGGACCGAGGAGAAAATTTTACCTTGAAATCGGAATCGCTAAAGTCGTATATTTCGTTCCATCCGAGGTTTCGAAATTTGTGTCTCCCGACAAGTATACAGTGGAAAAGGCACAGGTTAAACAATATTTTTTCGTATTTGCCGTCGAACGATTCGTTTTGAGTGAATTGTTCTTCGTTGAAATTTCGATATAAATACAACAAATTGGATCTCAGGTTCTAATAACGACAATCGCTAGCGTTATTTACGTACGTTTTGGCCGCGAGGCCGATCGCAATTATTTTATTCTAATTCGTGATTCACCTTTGGACGATCAGTCGATACTTTAATAGCGTTTTGTAACAACGTGGTCGGAAATTTCGGATGTGGTTTAGAACTCAACAACATTCTAAACTCTGGGTGTAATTCTTGGTTTCGCATGTTTTCAATTATCTTATCTAATTGTGGTATCCACGATAAAAGGAGGTGGCAATTCGCGAGGAAAATCCAGTGACCTTCCTTTTGACCGGTTTCGATTAAACTGCGAATAATTAAACGGGATATTAATAAACGATAATCCTATAATTTTCGTTTTTTTTTTTTTTTTTTATTCAAATTGATTACTCGGTAGCAATCGATTCCAGGCCGTTGCCTAACGATAACGATTGAAATTTGTCTTCCTTATTGCAACTTTTGGCCATGTCGATTAACATAGTTTTCGGATCAGCACCGGGCGATAAAATAAAAATCACGGCATTTTTATTATTTAAATCATCTCGAATGGTTTTGAAATCGAAGATCGGCGCTTCGGAAAACGGAGGTCCGAGTTTTTTCGATATAAAATGTTTAATAGAAAACGATAATCGATCCAACCGTAAGCTCCGTACAATTAGTAGGCGCTGGAACAAACTACATTCGTTTTCCCATCGACCTAATTAAAAAGTTATTCGCAATTCATAATAGAACCGTTTAAATAAAAATTGTTTTTCCAAGTGTCACCGATAAGTCGTAGATTTTCCGGTTCTGGTGCCAAGTACCACGTAGACCATTCAGTCGAAAATTCCTCAAACGATTCGTCTAGTTTACGAAAACCTGGCAAATGACTCAACGCTAAAATGCTATTCCAATACGCGGCCGGTAACCAATCTTCCGAAAAAAAGTTGAAATATTACGTAGGCTGCCCATAGGAGAATGGATAAAATATACCTGGACATTGGGCCGTAACGAGTCGTTTGTCTGTCGGTTCCGCGGCACCGTTCAAAAGGAATTCGAACTCGTCGGCGTCTAGTTCATTTTCCGAAATCAATATTTCGATACATATTTGGAACGAAAATATCAACTTATGGCGTTCGAACAGTCCGCGGCAGATGTTCTCGTAAACGGCGTACGTGTGATAATTGTTTAAATTCGTTATTCGTTCGTGCAGTTGTTCGGCCGCGTTGCTCTTTTTAATCGAACGTTTAAACACGGCAACGTAGTAATCCAACGAGTACCGGTACATCGGATTCATTTTATCCAAACCGTCAAGAATAAAATATAATATGGACGCACGTTTGGCGCACGGTCTGTAGCCCTAAAGTGATAATAATACGGTACGGTAGCGTAATATAAATAAATTCGTTTTATTCGATCGTCGGAAGATACCGTAAAACGAATTATACTACAAAGCGAAAATCGACGTAATTGTTTTGTTTTTTGGAAAAGGGTAAATTGTCGAGCGGCGAAATTTCTACGGTTTTCTTTCAACGGTAAAATATCGGGCGTTTTCCGATTTTTTATTAAATCGGGGTTTCTTTAGAAGTGTATAATAAATATATTCGAATCCGTACAATATAATTTAATTACGGTTCACCGTTACGCGAGTGTATCAGTTTGTCTATGGGTTCTCATTGTAATATAATCAAAATGTAGCGATACGAAATGTAGCTAATTTTAGTAAACGAAATTGCCGTTTTAAGTATTTAATTTCCGAGCGATTTTCGTAATAATTATTCTGATACGGACGCCGAGCGAGCGACGGTTTATACCTTCTTAAAACAAATATCGGGATTTTTCGCGAATTATTAATTTATATATAATCGATAGACTTATACCTCTCGAGCGATGTAAATTTCGGCTTGACTAGTCAAAGAGCTTTGAAGTTGTTCTTTAACGACGCTAAACGTTGCTTTTGAAGATCTCAATGTCTGGAGAAGTTGTTCGTTTTCTAATAATGAACATTCGCTGTCGTTCAACAATTTAATCAATTCGTCTTGTATTTCGATAAGCGATTTTTTATCTTTTTCGATATTAATTATCGTGTTGTCTTTAAGTTCTTCCAAACTGGGGTTTTCTATATTCACTAGAGTTTTTAATAATAGTTCTTCGAGACATTCTCGTTGAATTGTGAAGTCGACTATAGCTGTCCGTGCTATTATTTCGGGTAGACAGCGCGTATTTTTGATGTTCGTCGTCATAAAAATCCTAAACGTCTTATTGTACGGCAACAACTTATTGTTCATCCGTATAAAAAGTTTGTTTTCTGTAAAAAAAAAAATTGTAAATTATACGTTCTATTACGTTAATAAATAAAATCGTCAATCGAATCGACTAACTTTGTTTTACGACCGGATTCGATAAAATCGAAACGACGTGCGGATCAATATTTTCGAGATCGATTCGCATTAACGTTGGATACCCGTTTTGCAAGGCGATTTCTAAATTTCGCGCACTATTTTCCGATCTATAATCGATAATTTTCAGCCCGTTGTCTAATTCGATATTTTCGATCCATTTCCAAGCTAGGTTCTGTGGATCTATTATGAACGGATGTCGATAACATTGGCTAATAATTATACCATTTTCTAAACTAAATTTATCGTTGGATAATCCGTGAACGTTCCAGTTTCTAATTGTTTCCGGGTCCGTTAGAAACAAAGTAACTTCAAAGTTAGGGTTATTAAACGCCCCGTTTTCTTTCATAAATGTCAACCATAAATTCGTAAGAAACTCTCTACATTTACAATTAAACGGTCCCATGTACGATACAAACGCGGTGCTCAACACACAATCTCCCGGTAAATGATCGAACTCCGTATCGATTTGATTTACCGTTTTGTTCCATTTTTTTCTTTCTTCCGACAATCCGTCGATTAGTTTCGACGATTTCTCCAATTTACTTTTTAACTCTTCGGCCTATTTAAAACGTGATCGCTTAAGGTGATCGGAATAAAATATAACGTATTTGCCAATCGAAACTTACTTTAGCGATAACGTTTTCTTTTTTAATAACCGTTTCGTCGTATTCCAGTTTTTGTTTTTCAAGAAGGGTTTGTTTTTCTACTAAGTTTTCTTTCGCCACTTCGAGGGCCGTTTGCTCTTCCTTAACTATCGACATTGCCAAATCCGCAGACGTCCTTTTCGGCATCACGGACCTAATTTCGTAACGCGCGACTTAACAAATATATCGGCCGGACGAACAACGCGTTGTTCAAATATCTTACCTGTACATTTTTGCGTATTTTTCAATAGCAATAACCCACGCGCCTAAGTATTTAGCGGCCGTCGACTTGGTGCCGATTTTTTCTAGATCGAATTCCGGACTTCTTATGATCGAATCGATTTGTTTAAAAACGCTATCTGTCACACGGTCTTTGTCGAAATCTTTTAACTATATAACAGTCACCAAGTAAGACAATTATCGACGTTTTAATTAAACGTACACAATACACGTTTCACCTGAATCAGAAAATTGGGATCATCCAGTTGCCTTTTAGTCTCTGCCCAACTCGTGTCAGATTGTTTTAACGTCATAACGGCTTCTAAAACCAATTTCACTCCTTCCGGGGGTACCGAGAAACATTTGATTTCTGAGAGATCTTTTTTACCGAGGGTACATATTTTCTGAAATTAATCATCGGTCGTGTTCTATAATTAAACGAATACATTTTATTTTTGAAATTTATTTAGCGTCTCACGTTTGTAGCTTCTTCTAATTCAGGAACCGTATGTTTCAATTCAGATAATGCTAGATCGTACATTTCCTGGCACTTTAACTCGTCCGCTTTTATTTTCGTACAGATCGAATCAATTTTACTCTTTTGTTCGTCAATTTCCATAAGATATTTGGAAATAACGGCAAACATTTCTTCGCATTGCTTAGTACGCGCCGTTATAAGTTCCGCGACTTTTTCCAATTCTGTCGTCATATCATTTATTTTGCGACTCGTGTCGTTAATTCTTTGCAAGCCGTTTCTCAATTTCATCGACGTATTTTGTTTTTCAATACGTTTCGCTCGAAGCGTTCTATCCAAATCAAAATGTATTTATGTAGTTGTGGACGTAATTAGTTTCGTCTCGTTCTGAAAAACTTACTCTTTGTATCTAGTTATCATTTCCAAATACATAGCGTGTGTTACGTTGTTGGTATAATTCAATTCAACTTGTTTTGAATATTCGATTACGGAATGGTGAATAGAGGCGAAAATGGACGCTAGGGAATTTTTAAACTTGTCCTTAAAAATAAATTAATAATCGGCGTGTTTATAATGTTTAATTATTATTAATCGGTAATTTACCCGAGTTGTTTCTTCGTTTTGTGTTCCGTGTACCTATAAAACGTTATCGTCGCTATTAATAATATAATATTCGGTTTTATTCAGAATATTTAGATTCGAAAAACGCGATTTATATAGTCGATTTATTAATTAATAAATTCGTCGGCTCAATACCGAATAGATTATTTATAATTGACATGTAACGAAGCGAAATAATATATCGACAGCGTAATATATTAATACAATACCGTAATTATAACTTAATAAGCAATAATCGTCGCTCATCTATTGGTACGCGAATTGAAATACTTACTCTTGATTCGCCAGTGATTGTTGTTAAAACGTCGAAATCACTAAGCGAAGTTGTCGCTACCTCTAATAAAGCCTCTTTCGGCCAATCCAAAAACCAGTCTATCGTAGTGAAATTCGTTAACGAAGGATATTGTTGCAATCGAATTCTATTATTTAGGAATGAAAATGAAAAAATAATTTATACAACTAAATATTATTAAATATTGTTTATCGTTTATGTTTAATAAATAATAAATAAACGAATTGACGAGTAAATACATAAATAAATAAACGTATATTTATACTCAGGAGTAATGAAGTGAAACGTTAATTGTTTTATAGAATATTAAGATAACAACAATCGAGGGTTTCGATTAAAACAAAGAATTATTAATGTTTTAACGTACCTGAACGACGTTTGGACAGGACTGAAAGATAAAATAAGATGTAGGTTATTTTTGATTCGATCTATAAAAGACGAAGTAACTTCTCCCGTGGATTCTACGTCGACCGAAGTTTTCGTATTTTCTAACAGTGTTTTTTTAATCTAAATAACACGCGCGCGGTTAATTAAAAACCGGTAACGTTTAAAATTAAAAATCTCACTTCTTCAAATTCATTTTCGTTGAATAAATTAGTTACTTCCCCGGTGCTTAAGATATTGTGAATTATTTTCAAAAAAGAATCGTCCACGATTTGCGTATCGTTAAACAAAAACGAGGTCGGTTGATTTTTTAGTCCCGTTTCGGTGTAAATCAATTTCAAGTCTTTTTTAAATTCCGACGGTCCGTATGATTTGGCCAATTCAATCGTAAAAATACTATAGTTGCATAACCACGAAGCAATTTTTCCTAGTGACGATCTACCCGTCCCACCTACAATATCGCGTATAAATAACTATCGTCCGAAAACGTTTACGTTTTACGTACCAATGCCGACGAGAAGTATGTGGCCCATTGGTTGCGATATCACTCGGACTATGCGGCAAACGTGCTCGATGTAATCCCTAAATAATAATATATCCACCGGCGCGAATTCGGAGTTTAAATTGTATTCTCTAATACCGTCTTCGATGAACCGCTTTAAGTATTCCTCGTCAACTACTTCTTCATACAACGCGTTTTCATTTAGAAAACTACAAAATATCGGATTTTGCCTCGACGTACACAAATCGCGGTACGTTAAATTGTAGTTGTGTTCGAGTTCGTCGTTTATTTGGTTTAAAAACCACTTTTGGTCGCTGCAATTTACCGTACGCGTCAATCGTTAAAATATCGGTATAAATTGGGCCGAAAGGGTTACTACTTGTCGTCGACCAGTCTGTCGTAAAACACGCGAAATACTTCGTGACACCAGAGTCGTAACATGGGTACTTTGAAATTTTGGTATTTGACGTTGCTGCGCAATAAGCCCTGAAATACCTAAAACAATATATCGACGCGATTTATACGTACGCAAATAAACACGTGTAAATCCGCGGGGCGCCGCGAAACGACGAAATTACATTTCTCCGGTCACTCTTACTTTTGATATATCCTTTAAACTGAACAGATAATGTATTTTTACCGGAGTTGGAATCATGTTGATAACTAAATGCTTGTAAAGACTCATCGTCATCAACGTTAATCTACCGCCTAAAACAATATTACGTCGCGCATTTACGACGGGTAACACGTTTGTTATTACACGTTTTCGTTTGACGCCGCGGCGTCCGGGACTGAACGTACCTAGTTCAGAAACGGTTTCGTCGAAATCCGTTAGATGTTGGCCGAGTATGGTTTTGTATATATTGTAAATGTCGTCGTCTTCGGGGGTTTTTACACTGATAACGTTAAAACAGCGCGTAATCCGGTCGCTAATGCAGTGCTCAAGTTTGTCGAACAGCGTCATGGCACACACGAGACGCATATTTTTAACGTATCTCGGGCATCGGTTCTTTTTGTCATACCAGAATCCATAATCGACCCATTGTCTTATTAGTTCCAAAGGCGGTTGGGCTCCGCTAGTTTCTTTTACGGGCATATGCAAATCGTCCAAAAACGCGACCATTGTTCTCCCTTAAAATTACGATTATAAACCGATATAGGCTTGACGTTTTGTTTGTTTTAGCAGATATAGTAATAATAATTATTATACGGGAACGATTACATTTATTCGTCCTATACAAATTACTCGACTAACCTAACCGATAGACTTCTAAATCATTATCAATTTTACGGTAACTCTAAGCAGTTTCAGATAATATGTTTATTTATTCTATTCGCCTCTAGCCGACTACCCGTTCAACGTGTAATTCACCGGTAAGTCGCGCAACGAAATTAGCCCATTATGCCTTCGTGAAGTTTTTTGTTTTTTAAAAAATTCGTAAATTTAGTTTTAAGTAACGTATATATACATGTGTATACAAATTTGTGTTTCCGTTGGAGTTGACGTACGTACGAAAAAAAATTACGCGCGGTAAATAATAATCGTAAAAGTACCGGTTAGTGGGATATAAAGTTCTTTGGTGCGTTTTTCTAGTTTTTCTTCTATCATTTCTTGAACATCATTAGACGTAGTCTGAGCGGTCATGTGAACGTTTAAAAACGAAAATTTCTTTTTGTTCATATTTTTGAACGAATTGTACGCGTTCGACGTCTTGCCGCATCCTCTAGGACCGACCAATAGGATCGGTTGATTTTTACTCAAGCGCAATCGTATTAGATAACCGTAACGTACGGTATCTATGGTCGGCACAACTATTTCGGAAAATGTCGTCCTGGAAATTGTCGTAAACACGTTCGTCGATTTATTACACGCCGCTCGAATATGATATTCACGTACGTACTCTGTGTTATAAGTCCATTTGTTCACGGAGAGTTTTTCTTCCCAATGTTTGAACTTACAGTAATTATTATCCACGTAGTAATGGTAAACCGTATCTCTTATCGGGAACGCGTCTACTACACCTCTAATATAAACGTCAATTTTCTTCTTCCCTTCTTCGTTCACGCAACCGCACACCGACCAAATCATACTGTTTTCAAAAACACGCCGTTATATATTTAACCGCCGACTGAATCGATTATCTACTAATGTATTATTATTAGCACGCGCGTGTACCAAAAAATGAACCAAATTTTGACGAGAAACGCGTATTGACTGTCGTTCAGCCCGTTGGGAACTTTATCACCTAGGTCGTCGAAAGTGCAGCATTCCAACAGGTTGCACAAGGATATTATACAATTTTGGTCCGTTAACGAAAACAGTTCGACGCAGTTCGACCGTTTGAACGCGAGCAGACTGCTAACGTATTGATCGAAATGAAGAGTCATCTGTTATAAAACGAACAAAATTCGCGTTTTCTATAACGGAACCTTCACGTGAAAAACACGTTTCGATCAATCGTACCGAATCTCTAAACAATTTAAACTTGCAACCGTTTAACCACGAATCGACGTACAATCGCCAATTATAGTCATTATGGTCGTTGAAAATGACGCCACATCTCGAGACGATCGCCGGAGACGCCTCTTCCAAATTGTCCACTTCGAAAATAAACGACACCTAGAACAATTTCAGCGAACGACGCGAACGAAATTATAACGTGTACGTCCAATACGCGCGTGTTTTTAAACAGAAATTGATATAAAACAAAACTCGGTCGAATCGTCGTACTTGTTTCGGAATCCGGATACGTTCCCCGTTCGCTAACATCAACAGTTTATTATCGTCCATCGCGGAGCTCATATTTTCCACCCATCCACTGTCGATCGGTCCGTCGAATATCACCCATTTTTCTTCCGATCCGTTGTCTGTTGAGCGTAATCACCGCGGTAATATTTTAAACGCGAAAAGTTTTTTTTAGTTTTTTTTTTAACGTTTATAGTTTCGATTTTGGAATCCGTTCACGGTATGAAGGAAACGTCGTTTACATTTTTGACGGTATTCAATAGTGTACGACGTACCGCTATTCGGAAATGTACGTGTCCTAAGTGTATATTTATATTTCGGTTAAAAATGCGACGTACACTGTTGATACGTTTAATACACTTGGAGACTACCTAGACACGTACTTTCGAGAAATTACAAAATACATTGATTTCAGTGTACGTAACGAAATAATAGCGATATCGTTGACGGAAGCGACTGTAGTCGGAATTGGGTTTAGGATTTAAGTATACGTTCGGGGGCACTTAGGGAGAAAATCGAAATTAAACGATACCATAGAAACGAAACATTTGGAAAAAATTGGAAGAGCCGCGGTTTGGAAAAAGTACGTCTACAGCGCGGAGATGTACGAAGCGGAAAGAGACGGAAGATTAAAACAACTTTGAAAGAGGCCGTTATAAAGTCTGTGTTTCTGTTTTTATAAAAGTCGAGCCGTAATAATCCAAAAATCAAAAGGTAATAAAAGAAAAAAAAAATAATAATAATCGAAAGTTTCGAAGCGTATAGCGCGAGTGCTTTCCCGACTGAAATTGATTACGTCATAGTGTCGCGTAGTAATAAAACTGAATTAGTCGGGATTTGCAAAACGAATAAGGCGGCGGGTCGATCGTTACGAATTTTCAGTAGAAACAAATTAGAGTTTAAATTGTTTATAAATCGCGTCGTTTCCCTTTTGATTAGACAATTATACGAGAAATTAATATAGATTCCGTTTGGTTTTCCGGGACCGCTTTCTTCCCTGTATAAAAATCAATAAACTCAAGTTGCAACCATATTCATATGGACATCTACCAACGTATAAAATCGTAAATCCGATTTTTTCGTTTTATATAGTTTACTTTTATTTCCAAAATTTTTAATAATTATCGCCGTTTTCGCGGCATATGGTCGCCACGATTTTCCACATTGGCGTTAGTTTGATTTCGTTTTTTACCGCCCTAAAGATTCGGATTTAGGAATTCCATTTTTATCGAACCGTTATTATTATATTTTTGTTTTTCAGGACAGCTTAAACGCGATTCGTTAATATCCGTAGGTAAAATAATCGTTACTTACCCGAACAAATTTTGCGCATAATTGACGATAAAACGCCGTCCATCCATTCGTGCGTAACTCGATTATATTTCCCGTATAATTCGTCTATCGTTAACGTTTTTGGATTCAGTATATAATCCTAAACAGATTTGTATAGTTAGTCGTTCGTATTTCACTATTGGTCGTTATTTGGTTTGTTTGGTTTAAATAAGATTTATCGACCGTTTTCTTCGAAACATTGTTCAAACGATAGCGAAAACTATCACAATTACTTTAGTGGTTATAAGCCGAAATTCAATTTTCGGTAATTTTTTCGCGAGAAATTACGAATTACCGAAAAGTAATAACGTTATATTACCGTTATTGTATTTAGCGTAAACAACGCGTGTAAAACGAGGAAGAAAACCCATACTTTTAAAAATCTCGAAAAGAAAAAGCGTTTCCTTTTCACTATAAATTTCGAATTAAATTCGACCGTTGTTGTTTTATTTTTTTGTGCCAAGATCGTACTATTATTATTCGCGAAGAACGCGCGCGGGTCGGTAAAAATCTCCGTGAGCCGAATTTTCGAAAAGCCTAGCGTATTATAACGATATTCTTGATTGAAAGTTCAGAGTAACGTTTTTAAGGCTTCCGTTTTTTCCCTCCACGACAGACTTACAACAACCGTTTCAAACGCGTTAACTCGTTCGCTATTTAGCAACACTGACGCGTCCCGTAACGTTTTCCACGTGGTGCTTTTGGCCGCTCCAGAGCGCCCCGTTAATATCACGGACCGTCTGAACCGTTTCATTTCGTACAGTTGGACGATTTTCGTGACGGCAGACTCGGTCGGTCGACGATTGGTTCGTAACATGGTCCGTTTTACGGCGTCGATTAAATAAACGTCGTCGTCGCTCCGCGGTACCAACGACGGCGTCACGTCGGGGAACGAATGATTTTTTATGGCCGTAAATATCGGCGAATCGTCCTTCGTTATGTTCGCCAAACTCGTTTTGTCAATCGCCGTGCAAATGATCTGGAAAACAAGCGTTCCGTAAGCGGATACGGTCGCTGCGCTACGGACGGTAACTCGCCTCGTCGTCCGGCACCTTCGGATTTTCCCGTTTCAATTTCCCGACGTATTTGATCAACCGGATCAAGCCGCCGAGACCGTGATCGTAATGGTTCCGTTTGCTGAGTAGCTCTTGGCGGAGCGAGAGAAACACGCACAGTCTGTTAGCCAGGCACGCGGCGTCTTTGAACCCTTCGCCGAATAGAACGGTTTCGGCGATGAGCCTACGATCTGGCACGATCATCGACGCGGCGCGGAACAGCGACACGAAATCGTCCGGCAAGTTCGAATGGCCGCCGCCGGGGCACGTGGTGACGAACACGCCGCAAGTGGGCACCAGCGCGACGGTTTCGTTTCCGACGGTCAACGTTTTCGAATTGGCCGCCAAAGCGGAAAATATCGACGATATCTGTTGCGTTACGGACGACAGAACTCCGGCGGTCGTCCGACGGACATCGTCGAAACAGCCCCAAGCGCCCTGTTGCGCGAGCCCTTTGCGGAAGACGGATTATTATATTATTATTACGGCGCGCGAGACAATCGACCGACCGTTTACCTAGGAGCGTTCGGCCGACGCTTTTGTAATCTACACCGGCCGAACAATTTACGACGACGACGTATCGCCCCAAATGTTTGCCCAAGTCTTTTACCGTTTCCGTTTTTCCCGTACAAGCGAACCCTTTCAGGTTACCGCCGCGACACATGTGCACGGCCGCGGTCAGCGTAACGTAACACCGGTCCGTCAACGGCGTGATCACCAACCTTCCCGAATTGCCCAAGTACTCGTACCCGTACGCTTGTTTGGCGTTCGTTTGTTTCACGATCACGTCGTTGGCCTTTTTGTCCCAATAAAACCGCAACTGCGACAGCCATTCGAACGCGGACGCGTCCGTGCAATCTGAAAACGGCGCGCCCAATTTTATTATTGGCCGTCCGATTTAACGGACCCCCTCCCCCAGTCCCGATTTCGGTCGACACTCGCCGGATTTGTATAAACGTTCGATCGCGTCCCGAGCGTGCGCCTCTACGATTATCAAAGCGGTCACTTTCGCCCGTTTGCCGTTGTCCACCGTGCCGCGGACGAGTTTCGAAAGTCTCGTCAGCATTTTGTTTTGTTTCTTGAACGCCCGTTTCAACGGGTACTTGTGCTTCACGTTTTTCGATCGCAACAGCGCCCGGGTACAGTCGGCCGTCCACTGAATCTAAATCGCGTCGATCGTTTCGAACGGTTGCGTAATATATTAACGGGCGTTTCGCCGTCCGTATTTGATCGGTTTACTTGAGACGCGATTATGCACAGTTGTCCCGGCCACTCCATTATCCATTTCTCACGGGCCTTTAAGTTTTTCGCCAACGACAGTCTCGCCTGCTTCAACGTTTGCCTCAGCGAATCGCGCATCGCGGCCTCTGTAATATTACCCGCCGTAATCAATTCCGTACGTAACAAACACTAAGCGCAATCAATTACCGATAAGACGGAGCCATGTTTCCGCTGGCCCGTCGCATAGCACCGGGCGATTCCAATCCACGTACTCCCCGTCCCCGGAGAACATACCCCGAGCTTCTTTTTTCTGGCTGTTGTTCGTCTGAAATATTACGGATTATTGGTTACGCCGGTCCGCGAACGTGTACGTTCCAACGCACGAGTATTTTAACGTCGCGTATATTGTCGAAAAGCTTTCCGAGATGTGGCCGCACCGAGTCGGGATTTTTCGAGTTGCCCGAAATCTCCAACAGTTCCCGATTCGAGATGAAATAGAATCGCGGGAACACGCGACGTTTCGATTCCATGTACACTTCCAGAGCCCTCTGTATCGCCTCCAAACGATAATTCATCGTGTTCAAATGTTTGTACAACGCTTTAAAATAAACGCGCGCCAACCGTATTTCGTGGTTTGTGTACATTTTGGCGAAACCGTTTTTGTGGGGGGGAGAGAAGGAGGGGGAGGGAAATAAAACATAATACCGTACGTTTGGAATTGCAGGCTTCGAATAAATTGCTTTCGTCGCGCATTCTCGCCGTGATTACTTTCCATTCTTCCGTTAGGATGTCGTAGTCGATACTTTCCATCGGCAATTTTTGTCGTATATCGTCGCCCGCGAATATGTTCTAAGCAATTAAACGGCAACGCGTCAACATTTTCGAACACGCGATATCAATACGCGCATTACTTCCAAATAGATGTGCTGCCGTTGAACGGATAGTACGGTTTCTAGAACTTCCGCGACGAGCCCGAGGGATTTCTCCAGGGCGTCCGCTTCGGGCAGGAAAACGGAAATGTGCCTGAAAATGTCGCCGATTAGGAGGGGAACGGACGCTCTTGTCGCGTTACGTTTACTTGGACGTCTTGATGACGGACAGCCGCGTTAGGTGATCTTCTAACGATCGGAAAACGTCGTCGGTCGCGCGAACGTAACAAACGCCGCCCCCCTTGTCCTTGTACGTCTCTACGGGCAACGTGACGCCGGACCACGTTTCTTTGATGCTTCCGATCGCCTTGATAAACGTGAACGTCGTATTTTAATAAACTCGGACCTACCGCCCGTCCTAATGGACGCGTACATTTTCCAAACCGAGTTCCGCGCTCGATCGCGTCGATATGTCGCGTATTCGTTCGCGGAAGTCTCCCATTTTCATCTCCGTCAGGCTCCCCAACGTGAAGTCGGCGCTCGTTTCGTCGAATTTTCTAATACGAATTACGGTTGGTTAATATAAAAAACGCGCGTCGTCGTCGCCGGTGAGAACCGGTTACTTGTTCGTCAACGTTCGCACGTCGTCCCAATGTCTGGCCTTCAGCGCCGGATTTTTCAAATCCTCGACCACCGGCAACAGACTACGAAATTCGTCCACGTCGTTCCGCGTGGTTTCTAGTACCTCCCATTTTTTATCTGTCAATTTGTCCGCCACGCTGCCGAATCGATCGAAAAACGCGTCTACGGTCGCTTTCACGTCGGACACTCGTACGGCCCAAAAGTTCGTCGCTTTACACGTACCCCAAATGCTGTCCCACGTGTTGACCAATTTCCAGACCGAGTGTAACACAGATATTTCCTCGAAAACAAAAAACAACGACGCGAACGTTTACGTCGCGAATAAATAAACGGGGGGAATCGGACGGGTTGGAATGTCGAGCCGACGCGAATAAGTTGTAATTTCGAGACGTCGGTTTCTCGCGTTACAGTAATATTTCTTACTTCCTGAAGGTTCGCCGTTTCGATCGAATAAACGTATTCCATTCCGAATACGGCGAGGTCGTCGGATAATTGTTTTTCTTCGGTTTGCAACGCCGACAACGTATTTTGCATTCGTTCGATATAATTTAAAGCGTCTAAAATGAAACAAAATTGGACGGCACGCATTGGTATAGGCTAACACTACGTTCGTGTGTTTGCGGTTTTCAACGATTTATTCGCCGTACGGTATCGCGAACGTACATTTTCTTTCGCGAATAGACTCGATTAAGTAATAAAAAATGTGACGCGAAAACGTCATTCGATTTATTTATAATTTTTCGGTTAATCGAAAATCACGAGTCGCACGAAATATCACGCCAATTCGTAGCCAACCGAACGGACGTATCAATAATATAACGTTCGAATTACGTTTAGGAAAACGGCAACCGACGCTTAGATTTTCGAAAACGTTTAATAATATTAGAGGCGCGTAGTAGTAGCGCAAAAGCGTCGAGAAATTTCGACGGTCGATAAAATTAATTTTTCCCGCGTTACTCCCTCCCCCGTCCCGTTACGGATAATCCGAAACGCTTCTTGGACCCGCGCCTACGTAAATGACGTGTAGAAAGTCAAGTACGGATTGTATTCCGTATTTGGTTGGGCGATTCGTAAACGATAACGCCTCAACGGCGGTCAGTATTGTACGGCGGCGGATTACACAGCCGTTTGGCCGCCCCGTCTCGTGTTCAACGTCGCGTTACGGAATTTCGTCGAAAATTCGAAAATTTTTCGTAAATACTATCAACACGGACGGCAGATACCAGCGGTGTTTGACCGTAAGCGTGTTGCGAACAACGTTTCCGTATTACGCGCCGAAAGTCGCCGGCAAATCGGTTTTGGGTAGCCTAGCCCGTAAATGTCCGGCGGCGAGTCGGTCAGAAAATCGCCGAAAAATTCGAAAAACAATTGAACGCAGTATTGTTCGTATATACCGTTCGATTTCCATTCCGTAGAGATCGGAGCGGTTTCCAAAAACGTTCGCGATAGGTTTTTTGCTTTTATTTTGATACCGGTCCGTTTCTCCATCAGCGAGTTCGCGAATTCGTTTCGTTTCCTTATTAACATTATTTCGGCGTCTTCCAGAGTGTTCTTGTACGTACTCCAAACACCGAACAATTTTTCGTATTTATCTTTCATCGTTTCTGGCGTTCCAACGTTATTCATTTCTGAAAATCAAACGTACGCGTCTATTTCGTATTACCCTTAGTCTCTCTCTCTCTCTCTCTCTCACCCAATACTCGCATGTTATCGGAAATTTGGCTAAATTCTTTAGCCTTATCGTCGTATTCCAAAACGATATTTCTCCTCAGTTCGACGAACGAAATCATTTCGCTAAGATTCGTCGGCGGCGTCATCGCTCTAAACAAACCAACGATTAGACCAGCGCGTTCAGATCGTTTGAATCCCGCTCACCGTCTACTGTTCGTTTGCGCATATCGGTACAGGCCGTCTATGAGATCCGTCGTCGTCTCGAGTAAAAGGTCGGAAAAACGGTTTATCCACTCGTCGCAGTGTTCGACGATTCCGTCTTTTAACGCGTTTATTCGCACCAGGAAATGAGCGACCTGGGCTACCGGTTTGATAAGCGATATTTGACGTTTGTACACCGTGTACCTGCGCACCGGGCCGACAGTGTTAACGTGCACGCGGCGGTTCACAAAATGACAACATACCGAGTGATGTCTTGGTTGAAATGTATCGCCGAACATTCGAACCGTCCGTATTTTTGGAAAAACGCGTTTTTATCCGTCGACCAAATGCGTTCGAACGACAGAATCTCGCGCATGTGGTGTCGCAGCCGCCGTAAGGCGTTTATTGTTTCTGCGGAGAACGCGCGCGACGCGAATTAATCGATATCGTCGGCGCGATCGCGTCGCGTATTACCTGTGTCGTACGTTTCCTGTAGTTTGGCGCACGTCCGATCTTTCGCAATGTCGTCTCCGTACGACGGCCAATCGGTATCCGTCGGTCCGAACGCGCCGCTCAGCCTGGGCACTAATCGGACCGCCGTTAGTATGTCGGCAAAAAAGTTCGCGGAAAACGCCAACATTTCCGACAGACTCGACGAATATTCGACCTGCGCGTAACGAAATCGTCGTCGGTATCCGGATAATTATTGGCCATATGGCGGTTACCTTGTTGCCGTTTAGGCTCACGCGAATTAATATGACCGGCGCCGGACCCGAGCCGTCGCCTACGCTCAGCTCTAAAACG
This sequence comes from Geopemphigus sp. TES_GeoC_2020, assembly GCA_025469175.1. Taxonomy (NCBI): domain Eukaryota; kingdom Metazoa; phylum Arthropoda; class Insecta; order Hemiptera; family Aphididae; genus Geopemphigus; species Geopemphigus sp. TES_GeoC_2020. Next base: position 42,100 of record JAIPRN010001568.1, read on the forward strand.
TTTTCCAACGAACGTCGACAATTCAGAATCAACGCCTCGCGGATAAGCTCGTCTATTCGCTTCACGTAACGCGTCCAATACACCACGATCTGCGAAATTACATCAAACATCGAAACACAATCGGTCACGGGGCGCGCGCGTATCCTGGCGTACATTGTCCATACTGTCTTTAAATCCCTCGTAGATGACCGTTACGTATTTTACAATTAGGTCGTACTTTTCGACGATTTTGATTATCCTATCGCTCCTGTAAGCGAACGCGCCTATTATAGTCTCGATTTTAGATACGACGCGTGTGTGTACGTGTGTGTGCGTGTGTATAAGGGGGGGGGGCATCGGCGCCGATAATTTTTCGCCAAAAACCAGTTCGTACTTGACGGTTTCGATTTTCGCTCGGAGATCTTTTAGTTCCATGATTCGCGCTCGGTCTATTTGGAAAAGCGTCAGGTTCGCTATCTGTTCGCAAATGTCCACGATTTCTACGTTGCAACGTTTGTACACGTCGACGAAACGTCGGCTCTGCGAAAATGTTAAAACCCGACGGTATCGCGGCGGCGCGAGTAATTTTTTTTGGCAACGTTACCGATTCCAATTCGTCGAAACAATCGACCAGACAGCTATTCATATCCGAGTGCGTCCACGTATAGGCGTCGGTCATCGGCGACGTGATTTTATTGCACGCGTCGATCGAATCGCTGAACAGCAACATTTCTTGTTCCGATAAACCTGTTACAACGCGCCGCGAACGTGTGGCGAGGCGGCCGACATAAAAACCAATCGATCCGATTCGAATTTTTCCCGTTTACTCGGCGACGGGGAAAAATTCGCCCGAGATCGAAACGTAAAACCCGTTAATTTAAAAAAAAAAAAAAAAACGAAAAACGTAAAATACCGCGCGATTTTGAAACGTCCGATTTTGAAACGACCGAACGATAGCGCATTTATACCGCCGCACCTGGGGGGGATTTCGGTTAAACGTAATTTCGTGTACGGTTAGATCGCGCACGGTTTATCGATACAACGAACGCGTGAAATTCGTCGTAAAA